>JALPCE010000204.1:0-43997 GCA_026538705.1 Aureobasidium sp. GC_Fusr_1
CACTACTCGATGCCTTGGGACCAGCGTTAGGCGCCGACATGTCTAGCGCAGGACTGTCGGTACAGAAGATTTGACTATCGAAGAGGCGCTGGCGAATCGCGGCGGTCTGGAACGCTGGCGGAGAAGTCAGTCGTTATGAACAGATCAATGACGATCTGAAAACTAGCACGGAGAGATCCGCGAGGTCCAGGTACATTTGTCATGCGAGACGAGGAAGCTTTTCCATGAACGCCAGAGGACAGTTTGAGTGCAACTAGGAGACAGGCGGCCGTGTAACTTACAGCAACTTTAGAACATGTGCACAGGACAATATAGAACAAAGTGCTGTCTGAGGGGGGAGGGGGATCAAGATGGATATAAGTGCAAACTCCTCTTCTTGCGCGACGCGAACGCGATCACACCAAAGGACTCGGCCGAATCCGTGGCAGGGCAGGTGATGGGCGCTGAGGGACAACGGAAGATGTCAACCGTTTCGTCCGGCGCGAGCCAGGGAGAGACGAGACAGACAAGTCTCAGGACGACAGGACGCCTCGGACGTTGCGGTTGCTGTAGAAGCTGCTCAACCCACACCTGCTTCTGTTGTGCTGTGTGTCAAAGGGTTGACGCGGTAATAGCACTCGCTCGAGGAAATGGTAGAAAGGAAGAAGCGAGTGGTCATGGGCCATGGCAGAAGAGAGAGATGAGAGGATGGCCCATGTTGCGCCAGAGTGGAGTCGAGGTCGGCGACCAGCGATCGTCCAACCAAAACCGATCTAGTGTTTGCCCTTTGGCGTGCCTTCATGTCGCGCCCGCCGCCTGTGCGAGCCGTCCCGCCGGATCTCTCTATCCTTCTCTTCACATCTTGACCGAGGCCAGCGCGGTGACGCTCCAACAACGTAACCCTCCTGCTTACCGCGGACGCAGCCAGCCAGCACTTGTGTTTTGAAAGCTCCTTGGCAATCAATGGCATCCCTGAACAGGCAAATCGTTGCTTGCTTGTTCTTGGTTTTACGCTTTGTTTTTCTGACTTTTGGACCCTGGCTAGCCCACGTCGTGATCGCTGACGTCCTGCTGTCCTGCCTGCTGCCATTCGCCTTCGTCTTTCCTACCTACACCTACCATTTGGCCTCTACCATTGCCGAATCGGTATGGCGTGGAGTGCAGCGCATCTGCGAAGACTCAAATGGCGCAGACATCATCTTGGCAGGAGATGAGTTGCCTGCTGGCGAAAGTGCAATCGTCGTCGCAAATCACGTAGAATGGTCAGATTTCTACCTTATTCAAGCCTTGGCCATTCGCGCCGGCATGTTGGGCCGCTGTCGATGGTTCGCGAAGAACGCTCTCAAATGGGTCCCGGTACTCGGATGGGGTCTATTGGTCATGGGCATGCCGCTGGTCAGTCGCAAGTGGGCCGAGGACAAAGATGAGATGGAACGGCTGTTCAGTGGTATCAAACAAGGAGGCTGGCCTATTTGTATGTCTCGTTCTCACAGGTTTACATGAATGTATCGAGATGACTGACTTTTCAGGGCTTGTCTCTTTCAGCGAAGGAACAAGGTATAGGCCAAAGAAACACGCGGAAGCTGTCCGTTGGTGTGAAGCCAACGGCAAGTCATCCCCTCAGTACACTTTGCATCCTCGCGTAAAGGGCTTTGTCGCTACTGTTCAGCAATTGCGCAAGACGCCTCATGTCAAAGCTGTGTATGACATTACGATCGCTTACGCCGAGGATGACAAGTTCATGTCACCGCCCTCCTTCTTCAGAACCATCTTCCAACCCAACCTGGCGCAGAGACATCGCATGTATGCTCATGTCCAACGCTTTGAGTTGAGCTCCCTGCCCGAGACGGATGGGGAGATTGCAGAGTGGCTCGAAGAGAGATGGGTTGGCAAAGGTAAGAGACTGGCAAATCTCAGGAAGTCACTAGACTATGGAGAGCCATGGAAAGGCACAACAAACAAAGTTTAGAAGGTCGAACTCATTTGTGGTCTTCTTCCCTCTTTACCTGGATGTTCTTCGATCTTTGTCATCGACCGATATGATTTGAATCTCAAAAGAGGCATAATATAGCTTGCCGCCTCTCAAGCTAATGTAATTATTCTACAAACAGCATATGTTCACATCTTCACAGACTTCGTCTTCAATGTGATTGGAAGCGTCTGGAAGAGTAGTGAAAAGGCTACATGGTCTCGCTCGCTTCACCAGGGTTCAAGTTCAGTATTGTCACTTCTCTCCAGCTCACTTTCTTCGCTGTCTTCACCATCACAGTCGAGGGTTCTTATTTAAGCCTCTCTCGCCCTCGTTATAGTCGCGCTTCTCGACACACTGTTCCTTGGGCTCTATTACTCAGTCCATCACCTTGGGTCTTGACACACGAATGAACCAGTCATCGTCGAGGTAAGTGCTTGAACATTAACTTGATATGAGCACCGCGCATCGTTGTTGACACACCCGAGGCTAAACATCACCCACCGCTTATCCTAGCAATTGTTACTCGGATGAAGATCGGTCGTCGACATGGCACCCAAGGAGAAACCCCCTCTAGTGAGCCACAAGTACGCTGGCGTCTCGGCGTTACTTGCAACCGACCAGATTCTAACGTAGACAGGTACCTCATGACAGAAGATCTCAACAACTTCCGTACCAACCTCATCAAAACTCGTGAATTGACTTTCACCGTGGATGCTGCCTTCCAACAACTCAACACTCAGATTCATGACATGGATGCCAGTGTCACAGTATCAACTGCCATCGACCCAATCAAGAGAGAAATTCGCAGATGCAAGGAAGTCGTCGAGTCTGCTATGATAGTTGCTCGTTCCCAGGAGGAGGTCTCGGCAGTCCTGATCAACCAAGGCCGCTCTGGTGATGCTCTCACTGCAATCAACGATGGTCTGGTTGCCATCGCTAAACTGACCAAGCCTCTCGTCGACATCCGCGATCGTCTCAAGAACCTCAGTACCAAAGGCCGCACCGTGATCACAGACGGCCTTCAACAGTCAGGCCTCGATCGGGAGATTGAGACATGGGATATTGCCGTAACCGAATGGACTGTACGTATGGCCATGCCTACTTGGAAAGTCTGAATTTTCGTGGATGAAGTTGTCTCAATTTGACGAAGGAACGGGGAACCCACGACGATGTAGTCTTTTCTTTCCCTGACAAAACTTCAAATGAATTCAGAGCTCTTCTCACAAAAATGCTCGCCAGGCAAGTAGACATGTAGTAGAATTCCACCCGGTTGTTCACGATACTCGATCTGGATACGGTCCATGCCCTCGATTAGCTCGTCGACAAACAAACAGCACAACATTTATAGTTGTCCAAGGCACCATGACTTGGAACGCTCTTGTACTATTCACAAAGACGGACCGGACCAGCTGCTTGTGCTACTAACACCTTCTCCAATGTGATAGGTGTTGTGGTCTGCAAGAGTAGTCGGCGTATTGGTAGATGCAGGCTGCGTCTAGGTCTTCCGTGTACTCGAGTATGCATTCGATATCTCAGCGGTCCCCGAATACAATTCACATGGGTCTGACAGCCACTTCAGATGCCACGACATATCAAGACAAGCCTGGCGATACTTTTTCTTTGCATGGTCATTGTTAACAAGTGTTCGGGGATCTCTAGCACAAGGGTTCAGCCGGTCCGTCAAGACATTGAGATGCATCGCAACGGAAGATCTTTTGAAGAATAGGCAAATTGTTCCACATCAGGGGTTTGAGATGCCAACACGATAACAACGTGTTAAATCGTGACTACTTTAGATAGATGCACCTTTCTAACGCAATGTCCGCGAACCTCGCTTCGATGTCGTTCTCCACTAAAGCACAGCCTGGAAGCCAGCGGGTCGGGTGGCTTGCTGGTGTGGCGGCTCCAGCTGTAACAGCATCCTTGTACTCTCAGATCCTCGCCAGATGGCCAGCGTGCCACGATGTCAAAGAACGAGTATTCCCCGGCTAGAAATTTTCTGTTCTACCTTTATAACGACTATTCCAAGATCTGTCACAACTCTAAGTTTAGAATCATGCCCAACAGCCACACTAAACCAACACACTCAACAAGCCGGCACACTGTAATAGCGGAGGACGACAAAAGAAAAGTCGTTGGTCGTCTGCTGGGATCTCTTTTCCTGAAAGAACCATCCGGAACGGCTTTTGCAGAAGCCCAGGCACAGCAAAAACTCTCAGCCAAACGCAGGCCAGCTGTTTCCAAAGCCCAGAACAAGCGATATACGCCTCTGGAGACATCACGACCGTCCATCGCATCCAGACCGTCCATGTCCCCGAGCTCGGCCTGTCCAAAGAGCAGCAGATCATAAGCGCTTGTGCTGTCTATGAATCTAGTCCAGGTCATACAAGCGAACCGCTCTGGTACTTGGCGAAGATGACACTCCCCAGCCACAGAGCTAGATGAGCACGTTCTTGCCTCTGAAGAGCATCTGATGTCTGTTTCCTTTGCAGATCTGTGGATGCGGACACAGCTTCGATACAACTGTACACGATGTCAATATTTCTCGAGCACTGAGCGACCATACCTGGTGCTCTCCTTCACCAAATGGCTATCACAATCCTGTTCCTGGAAGACCTCCATGACAGAGGCAATCTCGGCCGCTCAATTGTTATGTGCCGATCTCTGATTCAAGGATCACCCTGTCCTCAGTGCGGACATTCTTCACGATCGTCAAGGTCGCCGCCAGAATCCTGGCGGAGTCTCTGTCTCCCATGGTGTTGGAATCCTCAAAGGGGATTGACAAGAGACGAGTTTCTTAGCATCTCCCGAGAGTCGCAGAACAAGAGTGTTTGCGAGAACCCTGACTAGACAAAAGCGGTAAGCTCCTGCCTTTCACGTGATCTGCCGCCACCCTGGTCACGTGCGATGGTCCTGACCTTCTTTCCGAAGAGGTGAAACAAAGACTGGCATGGCAGTATCATCTTCATTGCCACAAGAACGACTGTTGTTATAGGACTCAATGCATAGTAGGATAAAACAAGCAGAACTGTGTATGAACTAGACAAGCATGAGCCATATGTAGAGGTATGACACTTGTCACCATGTCGCCCTCAGATTCGCAGATAAGTCATTTTACAAGTTATTTAAGATGTGTGGAGCAGGTACGCAGCAGTCTCTCGATGAGTTGTTCACGACACATTGACGCCGCAGAAGAAAGTAGGCCGATCGAGGTATAGGTAATTTCAAAGTCAAAGACATTGGATGGTGTGAAGTTCAGTTTTGTTTGTGCATTGCCCTATCTAGTCTTACAAGCCAAAGAAGAATCCCAAAGAGGATTGGTGTAGTAGGAAGGGAGTCAGTGTTGCTCCTGTCAGCTTTCCACACAGAAGAAAAGCCATTAACCGTAAGTCCCAGTCCCATGCAGTGTACGCCACGCCCCGATTAACCAGCAAAAAAATGTAAGGCAAAAGTCTTCCTGCTATCCTATGCCGATGCAGCGTTCGACAGAGAAAGGCTCGGGTGGATGAGTGGTTGACCGCTTATAGAGCGAGGTAACCAATGGCACCAATGAAGAGGGCACCGATCATGCCAGTGGTAGTCTGGTGGACGCTGGCAGCAGCATTACCAGAGGCAGATGCGCTGGCAGTTGATCCAGCAGTTCCAGAGGCCTTGCCGCTCTTGGTAGCAGAAGCAAGAGTGGAAGATGCCTTCAAGCTCTGGGTAGAGATGGTGCCGTTGGTCGAGTTACCACCGGCGACGACAGTGCTCACGCCGGCCGAGGGAACGGCAGCTGCAGGAGCAGTGCTGACGGCGGGGACTGAAGTGTCTGTAGTGGCGTTGACAATAGGAACGGGCATGCGAGTAGAGAGGGCCGAAGATGTAGCGGCAGGGGCGACCTCAGCGCTCGATTCGACAGCCGAGGAGATGGAAGAGGCAATAGCACTTGATGCAACAGCGCTCGAGACTGACTCGACAACTGCAGAAGAGATGGAAGCAACGGCGCTGGGTGCCGAGGACGCAACCACAGAAGGAGCAGCTTCGGTAACGGGGGCCTAGGTACATGTTGTTAGTCCAAGGTTCTGTCGTTTGATGGTGACTACCATCAGTGGACTGGGATGGAATGAGAAGCTTACCTGGATCTGACCATCTGAGATCTGGGTGACAATGCCGGCAAAGGCGGTGCTGGCCAAAGCGCTAACGAAGAAGACGGTACGCATGTTGGTGGTTGTTGTTGTTGTTGATGGAAGTTGATATTAGAGTTTGGTGTAGTTGAGAATGGTGAAAGAGTCTTGGTTGGATATGTAGCGAGAGTAATCTGCAAGAGGAATGCAAGAGCGAAAGACGGAGTTCGAGGAATGAGTGAGAGTACTTGATGGTCAGTGAGGGCCAGGGGTTTTATGGCGATGGAGAAACACGCAGTTGTCAGAGCCTAGACTGTAACTAGGAGGTTTACGTCCCCCTTTGGCGTGTCCAAACAAGCTCCAAACAAGATTGTTAGTGTCCGGTGCTGCATATTGCGTGGCTGGCCGCCGAAGTTGCAAGGCCAACGGAGTTGCAATTGGTGCATGTTCCCCATTCCCCAGAAGGCTCTAGCATCGTGGTGGCCCGCCTTGATGCAAGGAACCCTGTCGAAAGCTGCATCGCAGTTTCGTGAGTGAGAGTAACAAATTTCGGCTAGAACGCATACAATCTTTCACCTCTACTCTCATGCGTCTCTGCTGCGCACGCACAGGATACGCGTCTCTGTTGACGAATGTAGAAACTCGCCATGAGCACAGCCAGGCGACGTCTTGGTCGTCGTGACGCTAAAAGTGCGCGACAGGCGGGCTATCTGGCCTATAGTTCAGGAACGCCTACGCGTACATCCGTTGCTTGACCCTTGAATCCAATGCTTCGACGACCCATGTGAATAATGCTGGCCCAAGAGCATGTGCAACCGCCTGTGCCTGAGCTGCAGAATCGTAGACTGAATACCATTGTGTGACGGCAAGTTATCCAGGCTGCTGGTATGCAGGATGCAGTCCTTGCTTTGTGGTAGTCATTACTGCGCCTCTGCTGGCGTTGCCAACCACTGTCCTACTGCGATGCGTTGGTGGCGCTCAGGTTTGCAGTTAGTCATGCCGTCCCACAGCCTTCGTCGGTCGATTCATCACGCAACCAGTCGCTTGTGAGGATATTGGCTTCTGCACTTTGTGGTCTGGTCATATGTTCGGTGGCTGAATCGAAGCGAGCCTCTCACCTCAACCCAACGAGATTGCTGCCCATTGAGAGGTTGCGACAGTCGATCTGCTTGAGAGAACTCCTTGGTTGGATTTTCGAGCAGACGCTACGAAAACAGACACATGGTGGCTTCTTGCTTCGTGTCGCGGTGGCGATCGTGGATCGTGAGAGGTAGGCCGTGTCAAATGATTCTCTTGTATCAGATAAACAGAAAAGAAAATGCCTCGTTCCTCGCCTGTTTTCTATTCTGGTTGATTCGAGAGCAATCTCCTCATTCTCCCATGGTCAAGATTACCATGCACTCAATGACCTACTTTCTGTCGGATGATTTGTGAGAGACATGAAGCGGAGAATGGGTTGGAAGTTTGTAGGACTCGAGATTTGGTCCAAGTTCTAACCAGATCCTAGCAGAGCAGAATGATAACACGCCGCTCTCAAATCGACACGCGACCTGGTTCATGTTGTTGGATTCTGGATGAATTCCGACCATCTTCCACGGTTACTCTCCATGAAGTGATGTCGATGGAGAAAGTTGATGACTGATGATCAAGCAGGGTCGTAGTGACAGCAAGATAGGTGACGGCATTTTGGCCCCACCAAAGATTGGGCTGGCCGGTCGCGCGACAAAAGCGACTGAGCAAGAAACCAAAGACAGCACACGGCCGACCAGACACAGCAGGACAACCAAGACGCTTCACACCATTCTTGAATACCACCTCACACATCGCACAATGGCCGCATCAAATCCCTGCTCGCTAACAGAGGTCGCGTCGGACGCCGACTTTGCCAACTACACCAACAACCTCCCAGAGTCGAGCACACTGCTCATCTACTTCCACGCTCCCTGGGCCGAACCGTGCAAGCAGATGTCAACCGTCCTGTCCACTCTCGCCTCGACCTACACGGCCACTTCGCCGCCCACCATCTCTTTCCTCGCCCTTGACGCCGAAGAACTCAGCGAAGTCAGCGAGCACTACGACGTCACCCAAGTCCCATACATTGTTATCCAGAAGGCCGGCAAAGTCCTCGAGACCGTCTCTGGTGGGGACGCCTCTCGCGTGCGCGCTGCCGTCGAGAAGCATGTCGGTTCCGGCAGTGGCAACGCTGGCGGCGCAGGTCTGCCTCCGGCACAGCTCGTCAACAAGCCAGAGGGAGGCAGCGCAAAGAACCTGGCAGCCTACGCACCCTCAGCAAACGACCAAGCCACCGCTCCTGAGTACTCGGCTTCCGAGGCCAACCCCGAGACGACCAAGGAGGAATTGAACAACAGACTCGGCGAGCTGGTCAAGGCCGCTCCCGTCATGCTCTTCATGAAGGGAACTCCCTCTGCTCCCCAGTGTGGTTTCTCGCGCCAGACCGTCAGCCTTCTTAGAGAAAAGGGCGTTCGTTATGGCTTCTTCAACATCCTGGCCGATGACGATGTGAGACAGGGTCTCAAGGAGTTTGCAGACTGGCCTACCTTCCCTCAAGTTTGGGTCGGTGGCGAGCTGGTCGGTGGTCTTGATATTGTAAGTTCATTCACTCATGTCTTCTATAGTCGAGGCCTGTCCACTGACGTTATTATCCACAGCTCAAGGAGGAGTTCGAAAACGACCCAGACTTCTTGGGCGACTACTCAGTCAGCGGCAAGAAGGGCGGCCCCGCTGCTTGATTTGCTGGCAGCTCGTTCAACGCACCTGACGTCCAGTCACAAAAGACTCATATCATTTACTATTCCGAAATGTTCTTATGCCCAAACATAGACGATTATGCCTTCGATACCATCAATGCAACTTTCCTTCCATCACTTCACGATCATTGGCACTACAGGTTTACAGTATGCATACTGGTTTCATTTACAGTGCTCGTCTAGGCCTGAATTTTCTCCCAAGCAGCTTCCATGTCGATTTCATCCATCGGCTGAGGTCTAGGAAGCAAATTGTGGTGAGCAATGGAAACGTGCTTGCGCCACACTTCTTCGGTAGCAAACTCGAGCGCACAACCGTTATGCGCGCATGGGAGAGAGTCCGGGTCATCCGTATTCCGAATGTAGTCGGTACACATCTGAATTCTCTGTCGTTCCTTTTAGCAACGTTCACGTAGTGTTCTATCTGGTGAAGACTTACGCTATGACAGTCAACCCATGGGCAATGAAACTCGACCATGGATCCCTCACTCTTCGACTGCTCTCCACCTTTATTTGCCAGTGCTTGTTCTTGCTGTAAAGCATTCCTTGACGGCTCAGAATGTTGCGACATATGATCTTCATGGAGGCTGTCTCCTAATGGTGCTTGCTCCCCTACGATCATGGCCGAACCCTGTTCGTGATGTTGGTTTTGGAAGAGATCCTGCCCGAGGGTTTGCGTTTGACCACTATAGGTACGAAACAAAGACGCTTCGAACTCGGCCCACTCCTGCGCGTCTTCTCCTCCACAGAGTTGGTTGTAAGAAGACTCGAGCGAGTCTGTCTGCCCCTGTCCTGCAGCATTCTGGGATTGTGTTGCGGCGGGCATTTGCGAGAAGATAAGGTGTAGCCTACTGAGGGCCCTTTCCTTCCGCCGTTGCGACTCCATATCATATGTACTAATAGTGTTTGTGCTGATGTGTTTCCTTGTGGACTGCTCTTGGAAGTTGACCCCGTTCGTCTTGCTGAAGGACTGTTCAAGATGGTTGTCCCAATCTATAGAACAGTGTTTCGAGTCTTGACAATCGATACTCTGCTGCGATAGCTCCTCCTTTGGATTCCACCAATCTGCCGGTGACTTTTGTTTCGATCTGGACAGTTCAGGCTCAAAGCTGTCGTTTCTCCTAAGGTGGTCTCTCTTCCAGGGCTCGGTACCATCTCCATGAATCAGTGATAGATCCAAGGTTGATCCAGATCGTGAGCTCGATGCACTCGCGTCTCTCATGCTGCATTCTTGCAACAGAAAACCAGAAAGTTCTTCGTCGACAATCGTCGCCGTATTGAGACCGAAATGGAGGCTTGTATCCCGTAAAGATCCATTTCCAGTATGTTTTCGATTACTCAATGGCCTAGGCAATTGTGGCGATGATGATGCTCCATGAGATGTAGTGGAAGAAAGTTTATGAGCACTTCTCAGCGTTGCGAGCTGGTTTGTCGTTTCGAAAGCGCCATAGCCGTTGCTCGAAAGTATATCTTTTGTTAGTCCTGCCGCTGATTCTCTGATCCTAGAAGACAACGTTGATTGCTGCATATTTGTACTATGTCGATTGAATTGTCGCAGTCTCCAGTACAAGATGAATTTCCAAAGTACTCATCGAAAAATGGTGTTCGTAGTGTCAAGCCTTGACCATCCTAGCGCCCAGGGCAAGCGTCGGGTGCGATTGATGGCCTTCAAGGGTGGACCACAGGACAACACAACTGCGTGGTATTAATGAGTTTGTAAGTGCACTGGAGCAGAGCAAAAAGTGGGAAGATTAGAGAAGAAGAAAAACCAGCTCCCGCCGCTGACAAGAGCCCATGGTCAAGACGCAGCGATACTTCTCTACTTCAGGGCAAGAAACGAGCTTGCCCGCCTCCACACTTTCTCAAATTGGCAGTCCCAGTCGAGTCATCTCTGCGTACGGAAGGTTGTTGCGACGACACGTCTACTTCGTATATTTGCTCCTGCAAGATGACTAGAGCGATGTGAAGTGTATGGGAAAGGAAGATATCAGGGTTGACTTCTGTTACAATGGAAAAGAATCAATAACTCAGTGGTATCATAAAATTCACAATGCAATGAATGAGTAAGCGAGAAAAATCCACCTCAAAGCTCGTCTTTGTACGTCTCTTCAGTGCCCTCTGACTTCTTGTCATCATCAGAGGGTGCATCGTCGCCGGGCTTGGACTCGACTTTCTTCGCCCCGGTCGTCTCGGCGTCTTCTTTCTGAACCGGGTCTGAATCCTCTTCGCCCAGCAGAACACCTCTATATTCGCGTCCGTCTGGCGTGTCGAAGACTTTGAGCTCCCAGCCTTGACCGCCTGCGATCTTTTCCAGTTCTTTCTTCAACGCCTCGACACTCTTTGCATCACCAAGGCCGAGCCTCTTCAGGTCGTCTGCAGACATGGCCTTGCCGAAGCTGTCGGCGATGGTCTCGACAAACTTGTCCTTGGTGCCTCCCACGATGGACGACTTCTCAATCTTGCTGCCTTCGGGGACCCACTTGTGAGCACCGACGGTAATACCACCAATAATCACAGGGGCCTTGGACTGCGAGCCAGCCAATGGATTGGGCATGTCGTTAGCGAGAATGTCGGAAGCAGCGGCAACAGCAGCTTCATATTCAGGGACTTGATCTTGGTCGAGAATGGGGGAGCATGCGATCTTGTTTGCGCGATCTTTCTGAGGAGGCTGGAAAGCGACGTCATTGCAGAGACGCGGAGTCTGAATGACCATGAGATAGGCGCAGGTCGCGACCTCCTTGATGAGTGAGATGCGGTCTGCGGTGGCTGGGTTGCAATGGAATTGAACTTCGATGCGTCGCTCTCTGCCCGTCAAGTCGCAGGTGGTGCCGCCAGCGAGGCGCTGTACAAGATATCTGCTCTCGCCGCGCGTCTCGAGCTTGCCTACAGCTTTTTCGTCGACGAGAGGTTCTTGGTCGTCGTGGTGCGGTTGGTCTGGGACAGCACCAAGCATGAAACCGGGTACAGCAGGGTCCTCGACAGGAGGGTAAGCAGGGACGCCTTGAGAGGGCGGTAGTTGATGGAACTGCTTGACACCCTGGGCGTAGCAATATCTGTAGCTCCACCAGCCACTCCAGTAGTAGATGCAATTGCCTTGCATCCCCTTGAGCAACTGCCAGCCCCTTGTGTTTGCGCGAGCCAGCTCTTTCTCGTGGTCCTGCTTGGAGAGCGTCTCGTTGGGCTGTGATGAGGGCGGTTGGTCGAGCAGGCGTGGAACCTGACACAAGTAGTGTTGGTTTGCTAGGACGAGTTCCTCGTAGTCAAATTGCGGCTTGTCGGGATTCGGTGGATCCGTGTCCAAGTGGGAGAGGTCGGGGTCGTCGGAGATGGATGCGAGTTTCTCCTGAGCCTGCAGGGTGGAAACATGGCCTTCGGGGAAGTTGACCGAGAACTGCAGAGCAATCAGATGGTGTGTTTAGATGGATGGGCGGCGGCGTCTCTGTACCTGAGGGAAGGCGAGGACGTCGTCTTGCACGCTGAACGACTTCTGCGCCGCAAGTGCCACGCGCAGAAGAGCGGGCAAAGCCCAAAAGCTCTTCATGTTGAAGTGTGACGGACGAGAGTGTGCCGCTGCTGGTGCTGGTGCTGGTGCTGGTGGATGACGATGCAGCGATCAGGGTGGACAGCTGGTCACTGCGCTCCTTCCGCGACCTCCACCTCTCGGGGGGCACCTCCTAGACTCCACTCTGTCCCACCACGCTCTACGCTATAAAAAGACACAAACGTCTTTCGGAGCACAGGAGCGGCCAAAGAGAGCCACCGGACATTATTATCCTGTTGCCTGATATGATCGTGCATTTCTATGCTTATATGCGTTTCAAACTTTGGCATACGCGGAGGCTACGAACGACACTCGACTCATACACCACCCACCAGTGATCCTGAGCTCCACTCTCGATATCTTCACCAGTCGTCTGACCCTGTTTCTTGCCTTGACTTTTCTGCTTTCTTCTGATCTTACGCAGACTGCAATGCCCTTCGACCTCCCAAGGAATGCCCAGACATGTCATTACCTCACCACGCCTGTTGTTTCTGCCTACATCCTTCTGCTAAGGCCGTATTCCATTCATAGCTTCGAAGGATCATGCCCAATTACTTCACTTTTGCCAGACGACGTAAATCAACAACGGCCGCTACCATCCCAAGATGCGTCCGCGGCCTCCACAACCCTACGAGCACCATCGACCAAATCCCATCAGATGTGGTAGCTTGCTTGCTCCTCCTGAGGCTGTCAGTCCAGACGACTCGCCCTTCAATGTATTCCTTTCTTTCTCCTCATCATTCTCTCTGATCTCTGCTCTGCACTTGTCTCGTTTGTTTCACTTCCTACTGTATTGCTCATTGCCGTCAAGCTTTCGAACTTTTAAACATGCCTTACCATGCTGCAACGCCCGACTACACGACCCTGTTTCCCCGCGCCTATACTGACCCAGCTATACTCAATGACATGACGTCGATACAGTTCAACAAATGGTCCTACTCACTCGAAGGACCCCAGACGGGTGGTTACAATCGAGGATCGCTTCCCATCGCTCTGGCAAACAATGACACTTGTTTGTTGGGCTTTTACTGTATGCTACCCAAACATTACCTCGAGCAAATCATGGCTCGCTGAACTAGGTCCGAATTCCAATGACGAGCATCCACCCCAGATGTGTCCTCCGACCTGGCAATGTGCCGTCCAGCGTGCCAATCAAGGAACATGTTTTGCTCAAGGCCTTCTGGAACCTCTGATATGTCCTGGAGGTATTTAGCCATGTCTCAGCCACCACAAAATAGTCACTAATGTGCTCAAGGTTCATATTGCCCACCTGGCGGCAAAACACGTATACCATGCGACGCAGGCACTTTCTGTCCTCAAGGTAGTTTTGAGCCCATCAAATGTGACACAGGTGCATACTGCCCATGGGCGAGCGCTCATAAGATCCCCCTCTTTCCTCTTTACGTTGTCATCGCTATCGATTCCGTCCTATTCTCTTTACTGGTTGCTGGGCTAGCTTATTCAAAATGGCGGAAGCGTAACAAACCAAACTATGCTAGAGTCGACATGAAAGTCTCAGAAGACGATCGAGAGGCACTGCGAGGTCTAGACATGTCACCTCGCTATTCGGTCACGATAGCCGAAGTTTCACCTCTAGATTTTTCACCAGCTTCCTCCACTTCACAAGTACCCAAGACTAGAGGCAGATCCATCTCTGATTTCTCTGACGCTACCGATACTGAGGAATGCTCTCAAGAGCCCGCCATGCAGAACTTTCTGATCTATCTCTCTCGCGCCATACATACAAAGGAGCTCGGCTTATCTTTCGACTTCGAGGGCTTGTCTTTCAAGACTCGTCAAAACTTGGAAATCCTTCACAACATCACTGGCTCAATTCCTAGAGGTACCATGACCGGTATCATGGGTGGCTCAGGTGCAGGCAAATCGACGCTCGTAAGGGCACTGATACGAGGCAAGTCGAGTGCAGGCACACTTAAAATTAACGGAGTCATCAAAGACATGAAGAAGTATAGGAAGCTGGTCGGTATGGTTCCCCAAGACGATATAGTCCTCCCAGAACTTACAGTTCGGGAAAACATCTTGCACTCGGCACGAATGAGACTGCCCTCATAATGGAATGACAGAGCCATTCAAGATTATGTGGACTCGCTGATTGCTTGCCTCTCTCTTACACATGTCCAGAACTCGCTAGTTGGTGATGCCAGGAAGCCAATCATATCGGGAGGCCAGCGCAAGCGTGTCAGCGTAGGTATAGAACTTGCAGCCGCGCCGCAAGCCTTATACCTAGATGAGCCAACCAGTGGATTAGATGCGACTTCAGCAGCTTCGATCATGCGACTTCTGAAGGCCATTTCGCTACTATATCGGAAAAGTGATAAGCACGTTCCCTCGCATTACCATCGCTGCGCTGCACTATACAGTCATGATTGGCGTTTTGGCAACCCCACTGATAAGTTTCCAAGACATGTACGCTGCGAACCTGGTATACTTCTATTCCATCTATGGTTTGAGCAGTGTGGTCTCCATGTTGGTAAAAAGGGAAGACGTTCCTTTGTTGGCTGCACTACTCAGTTTCATTCTTGGTGTACTGGGCGGTGTCGCGCCTCCGTTGTCAAAGGTCAAGGAGTGGCACATGGAATGGTTTTGGAGGTTGAGTCCTGGCGTGTGGTTTACTGAAGCATATTGGACGAAGATGGTGAGTCCGAGGGCCTTCTTGTGGGACGTGGATCTTGCAACTCAGACCATAGGTTTCACGTTGGGTGAGTTCGGGAAAGATCTGGCTCTGGTTCTTGTCATTGGTACAGTGTACCGAGTGCTAGCTTATGCACTCTTGATACTGTTTAGAAAGAGACAGAGATGATGGGATACGTATATGACTGCTTGAATATGGATATTCGGTTTTTGAACATAGGAAGCGTAAAAGGATTGTGAGGTGCCCCAGCTAACCCCAAAGTTGTCACAGTCAAGCTGCGTCTCAAACAAAAAGGTAACCCAGCCATCCAGAAGCAGAGTACAAAGTCTTCAACAGTCCACTGGGCACATGGTACCAACGCTAATCTCCCAGGAGTGGCACTGCTTCTGGCGCCTAACACAGAGTAACTGTGAGATTGGCAGTGATGGCACAGGTGTGTACAATACCACCATCATAAGCAGTCATGGCCGGACACGCCGGATCGGAAAACGAAACCCGCCAAGCCAAACCAGCAAACGGATCACCATCAGCATTGATAACGGACCAGTACAGCAAGCCATCCTGAGGGGAGTCTGTAAAGCCCAAAGTCCATTTGGGTGTTTGAGGAGAAAAGTAGGCGGAAGTTTTGCTTAGGCCAAAGGCATTGCCGATGCCGCTGCGGCCTTGGAGGTAGGTGCCGTTTATGGGCACGGCGTATTGGCTGGGTTGCTGGGTGGCGTTTGTGATGGTGATCCAGATTGGGATGGGGCAGTTGTTGTTGACTTGGGCGAAGGTAGCGGTTGCCGATGTGGCTAGGGCGAGGAGGCTGGCTGTGGTGTAGGTGATGAAATGCATGGTGGTGGTTTTGGTAACACTTTGCTTTGATAGATTGAAATGACGAATAGAGGCTGATGAGGATGTTGGCAAGGTAGGGTTGAGGTTTGGATGATTTGCTGTAGTTGGTGCAGTAGTCGATGAGCTGAACAAATAGGTCGAGATATGGGGCAGGACCTGACGGCTTTTATGTCTCGGGCGCTCCTACCTTGGCTCAACTTACAGAATTGTCATGCCTGCGGCCTCTTTTCAGACGTATCAAGGCACAAACGGGTGGAATGTTCGCGAGCAGCATGTACGCTGCAAGGAGCCGAGTGGTGTAGCAAGGAAAGGCACAATGAAACCATGGCCAAACCCAGGATTTGCACTCGTGTGCAACAGACCACTGTATGGAGCCGATCATGGTTTGCACATGAGATGAAATTATAGGCACATTCTGGCGTAGGTTGTGTCCTCAAGCAGGTACCAGAGGACTGAATTAGATACAAGTCCTCTGCACAACCCTGGGTGGTCCAGCTGTTTGGATCCGTAACATGTAGTGGCACAAGAAGGCCAATTTGGAATCCATGGCAGTAGGCAAGATGGTCAGCGACCCTTTGAAATGCTATGTGCAATTTTGGGAGGCGGGATGGTTTCATCAAATGGTAGTTCAGAGCTGTCAAGAAAAGCACAGCGATGGCTGTCGATGTTCGACTTGAGCACAAGGCTTCCAATACTAGGTCAAATCAGGTATGACAAGCTTGATTCAAGACACGACTGTCGAGGCAAGGTGACGCTTGGACGAGGGCAAACAAAGAAAGAGGAAGAAAGAAAGGCAAGTGCTGTCGAGTCTGGAGCTTGGCGGCATGTTTAGCCGTGGGACCTTCCTAATCAGCAAGACGACGAGGGGAGCACCGGAGGTCGGTCATGAGCAAGCAGAGAGAAGAAGAATGTGAGCAAGATAACGTACCCGGGCGACATGCTCTTGACCGTTCCCAGCATTCGACTCGCTGCCCGCTTCGCCAATTCATCGACGATACGTCGCGCCTTGCACAGCAGCTCACGAGCTCGTCTAGCTCTCACCCAAAGTCAACAAGAAAGCATGGCAGCCGCCATTACACAACAAGGTGTCGAGAAGACGGCAAAGCATCTTAGCAATGGCCACACCAACATCAACAACTGGTCAGCCCCTGGAGGTGCCGCCTTCGACTTTCGTTCAGATGTCATGACTCGCCCGACGACTCGCATGCTCGAAGCCATTGCCGCAACCACGCTCCAAGACGATGTCTTTATGGAAGACCCGACATCCACTGACCTCGAGACTTTCATCGCCGACTTGACCGGCAAAGAGGCTGCTCTCTTTGTCTTGTCGGGTACCATGGGCAATCAGGTTGCCTTGCGTACACAGCTCCTGGCCCCTCCTCATGCTGTCCTCACCGACCACCGATCCCACATTGTCCAGTGGGAGGCTGGTGGTGTCGCCAGCATGTGCGGTGCTCTGATTCAGGCCGTCGTGCCCGCAAACAACAAGTACCTGACCCTGGAAGACATCAAGAAATATGCTGTCCTAAGCAATGACATCCACGCTTGTCCGACAAAGGTCCTCAGTTTGGAAAACACCCTCAACGGCATCGTGACTCCTCTCCAAGAGTTCCAGCGCATCAGTGCTTGGGCTAAAGAGAACGCTATAATCATGCATCTTGATGGTGCTAGGCTGTGGGAGGCCGTTGCCTCGGGTGCTGGCTCTCTCCAAGACTATTGCGCTTGTTTCGATTCCGTCTCTCTCTGTTTCAGTAAAGGCCTAGGTGCACCCATTGGCAGTATACTCGTAGGAACAAAGCATTTCCGTGAGCGAGCCCGATGGATCAGGAAGAGCATTGGCGGTGGCTTGCGTCAAGCAGGCGTCGTCACCGCTGCTGCTCGTGTTGCGGTTGAAGACACTTATCTTGGAGGCAAGTTGGCCGCCAGCCATGACAGAGCACGCCAGATTGCTGTCATGTGGGAGAAATTGGGCGGTAAGACATCGAACCCTGTCGAGACCAATATGTGCTGGCTGGATCTAGACGCTGCTGGAATCAGTGTTCCCGACTTCATTGCAGCTGGTGAGAAAGTTGGCCTGAGGCTCGGAGGTGGTCGCCTTGTTGTACACTACCAGATCGATGAAGAAGCCGTGACACGACTACAGACTCTCATGAAGGCTGTGCTTCAGGGCAAGAAGCTCGAGGGCACAGTCGAGATCGACCCCAAGGACATGAACATCAAGGTTGAGTAATTGGACTACCACTTTCCCTCTTGCTTGTCCTGTGTTCAACTTTTCGGAAGCCTCTTCTGCCTGCTCAAACTTCCATGTGCTGTCAAGAACCATTTTGCTGCGGTCGAGAGTCAGCGTCTCCTCTAGCCATTCTTTGCGAAACTCCAGGTTGACACAATCGTAGCTTTTCGCTAAGCCTATCCTTCCAAGTAACGTTCTGATAACCATCCTGGGGTTCCAGAGGTATATCGCTGCTCCACCCATGCTGTCACGTCCTGTTTTGTCGCCCACGATGGTCACGTATCTCTTTGCTAGACCTATGCACTATGTGCCGCCAACGCAGTCGATGATGGCAGCTGGGCCAAATTCTCGCACAGCTTGTGCCACGTCACTCGTGTTGTAGTCGGCAACAGATGTTGCACCCATCGACTTCACGAATTCAGTATTGCAGGCGGAGCAAGTAGTGAGCACTTCCCACCCTCGCTGATGGGCAAGTTGGATCACGTACATACCCACAGCGGAACTTCCTCCCAACACAGCCAGCCGACCACTACTCTGGATATGAGCTTCGACATTGGCGATTGTTGTGCGTGCTTTGTTTGTTTAGCAAGAGTATCGTAATATGTGATGAGCTGAGAGTACCTGTTAACCAGACTAATGGCAATGCAGCAGCCTGTTCCCAATTCATATCTCGAGGCTTTATTACTACAACGCTAGACTTTGTGTCTATAGCGATGAGATCTTGTAATGTCCCACTTGTGAGGGTGAATGTGATCCCGTAGACCTACCAAGTACGTCAATATACGTCCTGTATCCACGCTCCAGCAATATATACAGTAACTCACTTCATCGCCCACATCAAACCCACTGTCTTTGCCAGCGGCTTCGACAATACCCGAAAAGTCTTCACCGATACCTTTGTCAGAAGTAACAAGAGAACCAGGCAGACATCTCCATATGGGAAGGTTCATCAACTGTATATCCACAGGATTTAGTGCTGCTGCTTTGACTCGGACATGAAGTTCCGTTGCCGCTGGTCTCGAGGGTGTTGGCAAGGTCGATCTGTGTAGAGCTTTGGGATAGCCTTCGTGTGTGAATGCCCATGCCTTGATGTGTTTGTCTGCCGAGGCCATTTTGGTCGTTGTTGCTTGCACCCGAGGAAGAAGGTCTATTCAAGCAACAATGATCTACGAGATCAACAATATGGGCAGGGCGAAATGTAAAAGCGGGGAAACATTTTCTCGAGTGCTCTCGTCCGCCTCGACTCGGTCCATACCATATGTCAACATACCTGCAGCTGTATTTGTTTCAAAGTCGCTTGTGAAAGGCTACAGTGGAAGTACTACGATGGCAAAGTTGCAAGGTGACAATTAGTTGGTATGACGTCTTGAAGTGTCAACATGGGAGAGACGCCTCCCTCGGTCCGGTATGCTGGATCCATACATAGCATGGTCATGGCCATTCGTCTGATACAGGAATGATTTGAAGTTGCACATCGTACAAACGTATTCGCAAGTTGGACTTGTTCGAGATGTCAGTCATCATACAAACCCCCGAGATCCTCGGCACGTCTAACGGTCGCAAACAAGGTTTGGATGCAAGGACTACCCCTCGATCAGACCCCTATGACCGACACATGGACGGCTGCCCATTGCGGCCTGAATATCGTACTGAGAGGCCTATATCAGGACCTTAGTATCGCCTGTTCACCTCATCCTGTTTTCGAATGTAGTGCACGCATCTATCCCAATCCGAAACGATTCTCGCCACTTCTACACAGCAGCCTCGAAGCAGGGTCATCTCTACCATGGCTACAAAGAACGACAACCCAAACTTCTATGACTGTCTCATCATCGGAGCTGGTATATCAGGTATCAACGTGGCATACCGATTGCAAGAGCAATCACCTAACCAGTCCTATGCAATTCTCGAGGCTAGAGACTCTCTCGGTGGCACATGGGATCTCTTCAAATATCCTGGAATCCGAAGCGATTCTGACATGTACACATTCGGTTTCGAATTCTATCCATGGAAGCAATACCGCACGATGGCAGACGGAGCATCCATCAAGCAATATCTGACCGACGCTGCAAACACTTTCGGGATTGACAAACACATTCGCTACCGCCACAAACTTGTCTCTGCAAACTGGTCCACAGATCAACAGAACTGGAGTTTCTCGGTCGACACGCCAGAGGGGCAAAGAAACATGCGCTCTCGATTTGTTGTTTTCTGTACAGGATACTACGATTACAATGAAGCCATGCCTGCCAAAATCCCTGGAATTGAGAACTTTCAAGGGAAAGTCATTCACCCACAGTTCTGGCCAGAAGATTTGGATTACGAGAACAAAGATGTTGTGATCGTAAGTGAGCCTGTAATTACATTATGTAACCACACTGATAAAGGTCTGCTTCTAGGTTGGTAGCGGAGCTACTGCCGTAACTCTTCTTCCCAACATAGCTAAGAAGACAAACAAGGTCATCATGCTTCAACGAAGCCCGACATACATCGCCGCAGTGCCCCAAAGGGACAATCTCTCGTACTGGCCTGCCAGGTTCCTTCCTGTCAGCTGGACATCCAAGCTTAGACGCTTCCAGTTCTTGGTCTTGCCATTCCTCTTTTTCAAGTTCTGCAGAGCTTTCCCAGACCGCGCGCGGAAACTTTTGCAGAAGGGAGCTGCATCCCAGCTGCCAGAAGGCTATCCTATAAAGCCCAATTTTGATCCAAGCTATGGCCCATGGGATCAACGCTTATGCGCCTCTCCAGATGGAGATTTCTACAAAGCAATCAAGGACGGACAGGCCGAGGTCGTCACAGCTCACATCAAGCAAGTCACAGAGAAGAGTATTCATCTGGAAGGCGCCGATCGTGTCTTGACTCCTGACATCATTGTTACCGCTACCGGTTTGAAGCTCATCATGGCAGGAGGAACCAAGCTGTCCGTTGACAACGAACCTGTTGAGATACCACACAAGCATCTCTGGAAAGGTGCTATGATAGAGGACGTTCCCAATGCTGCTGTTGTCCTTGGCTACACGAATGCATCCTGGACTCTGGGCTCAGACGCTACTGCGCAATTCGTCACTCGCCTCCTGAACCACATGGACAAGAAAGGCCTGTCGCAAGCGGTACCTAGAGTGGATCAGAACTCTGATATGCAAGACCAGTCGGTTCTTGACCTTAGTTCCACATACATCGTCAAAGCAGAAGGTAATCTTCCAAAAGCTGGAAACAAGGCACCATGGCTTCCACGGTCCAACTACTTGAGAGATCTGTGGGAGATGAAGTTTGGTAGTATCACACACGACATGCAATTCTCGAGGATCTCCACATAGTTAGATCCCAGATCTGCGCGCGCGTTTGCCAAGTTGGTTTGCTCCTTTTTGTTGTTTCAGTAAATATGTATAATTATGGTTAATAGATGACTGTATTCAACCAATCACAATGGAGTTTGCTCCGCAACTTCGGACGGATCGAATCCGTAAAGTCCGCCGTCACTTCGCAACTTCACCTTAGATTCGCCGCTTCTGTTTTGCTCATCGAACCTGTGTTTCTTGCTAGAATCTTAATTGCCTCGTCTCAGAACCGTGTGGTCGCTCGCGTACCGTGCTGAATTGTCAGAGGTATCTCCAAGTCTGACCGTATCCTTAAGTCAGGGCGATCAAAGTGGGGGGCGGGGTCCATCCACTTCTCAAGCCGTGCAAGACAACCCTGACTGTGGGCCGAGAAGTTTGAGAGCATAACCCCGGTCTACTCGAGTACGAGGTATGGTTCTGCGCAGATGCTCGATATGCGATCGAAATTTCACCAAGGTTCGAACATGAAGGTCATAGCTTTCTCATGTCTTGTACTGACATGATACAGGCGGAACATTACCTCCGGCATCAGAGGTCCCGTGAGTCTCAACGAGAACACATACTCGTCGTGTTTGCACGTCTGACCGTCGGGATTAGATACGAAAGAGCGACCCTATGAGTGCGTGACATGTAAAAAACGCTTCTCGCGGAGGTAGGTGGTCAAGCTGTGGAGTCGCGATTGCCGTATTGACACTTCTGCACAGCGATGTGCTTTTCCGCCATAGCAAGCTACACAACCAGCAAGCGCCCGATGAACGTGGGGATGCAGCCAACTCATTAGTCGGCATTGCTAGAGCATCGCCGTCAAATGGATCCATGAGACCAATTCTAGAAGAAGGCATGAATTCGCATGCCTCTTTCAACCCTACCGAGAGACCGAACTTCGCTCAACAGCAGTCCTACGCTGATCCAAGTATGGAACACTCCCGTCACATGTCTATGCCTGATATATCCCTGGTACATCAACAATATAATATGAGCCCGCAACAGCACGCTTCATTGACTCAACTCACGCCAACGCATACCTATGCTGGACCTGAATTTACACCAGTAGAATTTCCACCAAACGGATCAACACCCGCAATGCCATCTCATGCATACGACCCACAACTGGTATCGATGGATCATGCTCACATAGACGGATTGATGTCAGGCCCCTTCGGAGTAGGGGGATTGCCTGTAAATTCACCCGGACAGTCTCAAGACATGCTGCAATTTTGGCTGGCACAAGCGGACAACGATCTGGGTTACGGTTCTATGGCGTTGCCGGATATGAGCAGCACCCCATATACATCTGACCCCAAGTATGAGCCAGCACACCCGCCTGTGCATCGAGCAGCAACATCGGAGACCAGTGATACGGCATCAACAGGGAACATACCAAATGAGCGTTTTGCACGAGTGGAAAACTGTTGGTTGGCCAAGAACAATGGCACTCACCATCTCAATCCATCACTCTGGTCCGATATCGTGCGCAGCCCGGGACCAAACCTGTTCTCCATTGGTGCTTCGCAGACTCGAGAAAAGTCGGATAGCCGCTGGGGCGTAAATTCAGCATTGCGCTCACGACTAGAGGCTGAATTTGGCGCACATCTGCTACAGCCGGGAGGCTCTGCTGCCAAACGACCTGGTAACTTCCCTCCTGCAGAGGTACTTGAGATCTGCTTGGATCATTACTTTCGACGTTTCCATCCAATCGCTCCTTTCATTCACGTTGCGTCTTTCGATGCATCCAACACTCCTCTTCCTTTACTTTATGCTATGTGCATGCTCGGACTCAGTGCATTGGAGTCGAGCAATGGCGGCAACTTCATCTCCAATGCGTTCACAGTAAGTGTTTACTATCTTGCGTCAACTTGCTTAGATACAGGCATTGTTAGCATTAAGTGCATGTTGCTGACGTCGAGTAGAACTTGTTGCGAAAAGTACATAATGATCTAGCACTTGATGCGATGACCCCTTCGGCTCCACATGCGCGTTTGGCCATTTTCGCGGCTGGCTTTCTGACCTTGTGTCTAGCTGCTTTCTCAGGAGTGAGTATATAAGTTTCCGTATATGGCTCAGGTGCTGAATATGTTTGTAGGACAATGATCGATTGGCACAATCACAGACTCTCTATGCAACATTGATAGCCGTAAGTGGCGAGCACAAACATGAGGTGCCCGACTGACCAAATATTAGACAGCACAGAGGCAAGGGTTGTTCTGTGTCGACGACATTGACTTTGAAGATACGATCACTAATATCGGCGACGAAAATTCGCGATGGCTAACCTGGGCTGGCATTGAGAGCGCCAAAAGGTAAGACAAAGCTCGTGTATCTAGTGTTCCACATACTGACCAGGATTTTCGTAGGCTTATTGTAGCATTGTTAACTACCGATTGGTGGTTCTCTGCAAACTCTTCGGTGAGCCCAGCAATACGACCGGAGACACTGCAGCTATGTCTTCCATGCGACGACATACTCTTTCGCGCAGAATCTGCACAGCGCTGGGTTCAGCTGCAACAGATGGGAAAAAGAATATCCATGCCTATGATCAAGCCTCGCAAGTTCCATCTCGAAGGGGCTCTGGACCCAATAATATTGCTTGACCCTCCTCTCGACGCTCCCGGACAATACTCTTTGCTTTCGGCCATAAAACTTTGTGTATGTGATGCTCAGCATCGACACTTCCTACCTACGGACGAATGGGACAGACACGATCACCTGATACCATGGGAGACATATCAAGATGATCTCAGAGCGCGATCTCTAGTGCAGACCACACTGGCACTTGCACCTGTCATCACAGGCTCGGCCAAGACTGCCGACCTCAATGCTGTTCTTCTATGGCACAACCTATGCTTGACACTAAACTCCAACATGCAGATCTTCGAACTTGCGGCAGGTCGAGCGGGGGCCGGTCCAGCTGGTAAAGCTCTGGCCGATGTGGAAGATTGGGCTCGCACGTCTTCTGCGCGCCGTGCTTGTATACATGCTGCACAATCATTCAAACTGCTGAGTAACCGCAAAGTTTCGGAGAGCATTACACTCAACTCCATGTCAGCCCTGTTCTGCTCTGCTCTTGTCCTCGGCTTGTATCTCTTCACTGTCCCCAGTTCTGGAAACGAGTCTGCACGTCCGCCTTACGAGCTGATGGATGATGTCGATTGGACCATCGTCGGCAACGCGGGTATGGCGGAAAGCTCCCCTGGAAACAGCCCGAACATGATGTTCGAGTCTTCGCATGCTTCGAATGTGACCCGTGCCTTTATTGAGGCAGGAGGTCCTGTTTCGATCAACGGTGTTGTTGCTACCAGCGGGTTCCAGACTGCGAGACGGACGCTGTTGGACTTTGCGCATTTGATGGATGGGATTGGAACGTGGAAACCACAGACGCTGTCACGGATTCTGCACATCATGTCTGATGTATTGGAAGAGTCTCTTTGAAAAAGTGAATAGTCATGTAATTACAGTATGGATGGTTGATCTGACCGAACAAGATAGGTGTTCTAATTCTTCTTCCACTCTGCCTTGTCCCAGCCGGGATCGTTGCCAAATGAATCTGGGTTCTGGAGTATCCAGTCCGCGACGTCTTTGCACTGCGCTATCCAAGCGTCCTCCTTTTTGCTTACAATGTATTGGAGTACTTCTTCCATGACCTTCAGTTTCTCGTCCTCGGTCTGAAGGAAAGGATGAAACAACAAAGCTAGATATCCGCCCTCTGCCACGACCTCGTCTACCCTTTTGAAAAGACGTTCCTTCAAGACTTGCGGTGACAGTGGCTCCTCGATGTCGCCCTTTCCTTTCCTTAACGCAGCTGTGGAAGCCATGTAAAAGTATGCATCGATGCTCTCCCACTGAAAGGGCACCATCGCAACACCATCCACCAAAGCTGGACGCTCGGCTGCTGGCGATAGATAGTTCATCCTCTTCTGCTTCATCAGATCCAATGTGCGATCAGTGACCAACCCGCCCGGCGGTCTGAATCCCTTGTAATGCACACCAATAGCTTCGGCACCCTCGACACTCTTGTTCAGATTTCCAACCTCGGTCTCCGCATCAAGATTCTTCCAGACCTCGTGCTGGTAGGCATGAAACCCAATCTCATGGCCTCGTTTCTGGACATGTTGGATAGTGTCCGTGTAAACAGGACAATTCCAGCCTTCGACAAAATAAGTGGCTGGAATGTGGTATTTGTCGAGCAAATCCAGCATCAAGGGCAGCTTCTCGGTTACGGAAAAGTGAGAGCCTATGGGCTTGTCTTTGGGCCAGAGACCGCGGTGGAGGTCGGCTGCTTCGCCCATATTGTCCATTGTCAGGCTGATGCAGGCGCGTTTGCCATTTGGCCAGGGGTATTGTTGGGTTTTGCTCATGCTGGATGGGTTGTTCGATTTATGTGATGGACAAAAGGTTCCTCTTATTTGGTGGAGATGTGAAGATGTTTGGAATTTGCAACGTTTCGGCCAGCAGAACATACAGATCTTACACGCAACAGAAAGGGCAGTTTCAAGGCCGACTTGTTGGACGTCGCTGCCGTAAGAGGAGGTGGAGACGTTGTGGTGCTGACGTCTCTGGAAGGAACTGCCGAATGTGGGGCCTTCCTGCTGTGTTGTCTGCACGACCCTGATTCGTTTGTTGACCTTCCTGATTGCTCATCATCAAGTAGGTGAGGATGGTTACAGGCAGCCATTGTACTCTGCTTCTTCTTCTTCTTCTTCTTCTTCTTCTTCTTCTTCTTCTTCTTCTTCTTCTTCTTCCAGAGGTAGTGTCGATCGTCGCGATGCACGTTCACACGTTATCTGCTCGGCTGCATCTTTCTCGAAGCGCCGCCAAGAATCTGCAAGAGCAATCTATCATCACAATTGTGACCCAAGCCAGCGGTATGCAGCTCGGTTCACGTCCAGCACCTCGCACTCGGTAGCTTAATGGTTTCCTTGCTTGCACCCCTCCTCAACCCACCTCTTCCTCTCTTCCTCGAACATTTCTCGACCTCAAGACAGAAGGAAAGACAAGCAGAGAAACATGTCTACTGGAAAATCTCACGTTAGAGGTGTCCTGCTTGTTGGCAGTGTGCCCGGTAAGGACACAGAAGACGTTTTGCGCAGACTGGCTCCAGCACTCGGCAGCCGTCTCAAGTACATCCCCGACGGAGAGACTGGCCAGCGCAACTATTTCATCGGCTGGCAAATGTACAAATTCGGCGCCTATCCCGAAGTCGTCAGTCAATTCGGCCAAAACGGCAAGTTCGAAGATATCCCTGTGCCCGAAGAAAAGATCAGAGAAGCAGCCGAAAAGCTAGAGGGCATGTCGACCGATTACGACACCGCGGCGCTCGAGTCCTATCCGGTGGTCAAGAAACTCAAGGAAGAGGGTGTGATTCCCCAGGAAGTGAAGTTTCAGGTCTGTCTGCCATCGCCATTGACTTTCGTATCGCCGTTCATCGTGGGCGATTACAAGACCGCAATCGAGCCTGTCTATGAGCGCGCCATCCTCAGAGCGGTGGAGAATATTACCAAGAACATCCCGGAGCAGGAGCTGGCTATTCAATGGGATGTTCCTCTTGAATTTGCTCTCCTCGAGGGCGTCTGGGTACAACCTTGGTTTTCTCCTCTCAAGCAAGGAATCCTAGACCGCTGGCTTAAATTGACTGCCGCAGTCAATCCCACCATCGACATGGGCTTCCACTTTTGCTACGGCGATATCGGACACCAGCACTTTACTCAGCCCAAAGATATGGATTTGATGGTTGATATGGCCAAAGAGCTTTTGAGCAAGGTCGACAGACGTGTTGATTATATCCACATGCCTGTGCCCAAGGACAGAGATGATGCAGCGTACTTTGCTTCTCTGAAGGATTTGCAAACTGTCAGGGGTGATACAGATATCTATCTTGGTCTTGTGCACACCAACGATCTGGAGGGTACAAAGCGCAGGATCAAGGCTGCTTCTGAGGTGCTCGATAGTTTTGGCGTTGCGACCGAGTGTGGATGGGGAAGGACTTCTCCCGAAGAGATTGACTCGATTGTGCAAATCTCGAATGCTGTCTCGAATTAAGCTGCCTGAATCGTCTCTTATGCTGGAGCGGTATTAGATGAGACAGGAGATCTTGATCTTGAAGAGGGACTTTGGAGTGACGATTTGGAATGCATTAGATCTTACGAACGCTTGCATTACCGTGCTACAGAACGGAAAACACTGGTTTCATCATAGAGTCATATGCCTCAGTGACCGTTCGTCTTGCCGTGCAGCAACTCCTTGAGCGCTGCATCATCATAGTAAACCTTGCTCCTCTCCTCCATCAACTTCTTATCCTCCTTGACCCTCTTCAGTAACGCTTTGGCCTCGGGATTGTTAGAGAAGCGATCGGGCAGAGTATCCCAAACCTTGGGATCCGTGCCACGCGTATTGATAGTACCACACCCAACCCTCGCATACTCGGTCCACAGAAAAGTCCTCGAACTCTCCACCATGATGGTCATCTGGCCCTCCAAAATCTTCCTCGGCTCGCTCTGCTGGATGCGCATCTCATCCACATAAGCATCCGAGAATCCACCGTGTGGTGTGTGGCCGCCCTCGAAACTGCCGCCGCCGGGTTGGAAATCGTCGCTTCTGCCAAGGCCTTCGCCGTATAAACAGGCCAGAAATTCCGAAGCGGAGTTTCTGTGGAAGTAGGGCAGGCGGAAGGTGTTGGATGCTACATCCCATCTTGGGCCGAACCAGAGGAAGTCGGCGAGAGGGGTGTTGGGATCGCGAGACTTGGCGGTAAGGACGGTGTTGACCGAGGGGTCTGTGTGGTCGATGCTGGTTGCGTTTTGCGAGGCAAACTTGGTAAGGTCATACTGAAGATCTTGTTAGCGAGGATACGCAATGATGCCAGAGTAGGAATAGATATACCTTGTAGGGAACGACATTGCCATGCCAAGCGACCAAGTCAAAGGGGCTGTGGTCCTGCTCCAGGCAGTTGTACTTTCCATTGTTCTTGTTGACGACTTCCCAGTCTCCACTCAGCTCCTCATCAATGTGAGCAACAGGGTACAAGAAGTCTCTAGGGTTGGCAAGACCATGACCACCCAAAGGGCCCAGATCAGGCAACTCCCACATACTACCCCACACCTCTGTGATGTAACCTCTGGCCTGTTGCACTCCAGGCCCAAGAGCGATTCTGAACCTCACACCTCTCTGGACGACACAAATCTCTCCCGGCTGCAAGAAGATCATTCCAAACTCGGTTTGAATGTCCAGGTTCCCTTGTTGAGCGCAGATGAGAAAGTCACCATCGGTGTTGCAGAATGCTCTTTTCTCCATAGATGCATTGATGGCATAGACGTACAGAGCCATGCCTTCTCTCAAGTTGGGATCACCAGAGCCACCCAAAGTGTGTAGGCCATCGACAAAATCTATCTTTTCCGAGTCTTCGGGGAGAGGAAAGGGTCCCCATTCTGCTTGTTCGGGTAGGGTCTCGACTTCGGGATTAACGGAAAGGAAGCAATTTTGTACGTGTGCCTTGGATTCGATCTTCTTGTAGCCATCTGGACGAGGTCAGCAGATGTTCGAATGTATAGACTGGATAATCACATACTGTGAGCTGCTGCAGGTCGCACGCGGTACATGTATGTGCTGTAGTTGTGGGCACGCGGCGCGGCGAATGCACTGTACGTGATGCCCTCGGTGTACAGACCGAAGCGGACTTCCTGTGGATTGTTCTGAGCTACTGGCAAGGTACCAGGGATGACTTCGGACTGGTGTCTGTTGTTCCAGCCGTGCATGTACGTGTAAGGATCATTCTCTCGGGTAGGCTTCTTGCGCTGCAAGTCCGTGTAGTGAAAGACCTTGGTAGGGTCTGTAGCGGCCTTGCGTTCCTTCAATGGCGCGGGCATTGTGATGGCAATGGCGTATGAGTGTGCTATGTGTGTCCGAATTCGTATGTGGTCAAAGAAGAGACAAGGGCTCTGGGGACATATAACTAATGTGCTCGCATCTGGAAACGGCAGTTGTAAACTACCACCTTGTGGGGGCTCTCAGATCGTGGCGGCATGGGTTCGTGGGGCTCCATGATACGAATGGTCACAGGGCCTTGCGACCTTGACCGTCTTGCAACATTGATGGTGATGCTATCCCCGTGTTACAGCTCTGTGGGGCAATGGCCCAAGTGGGGCATCGCCCAGCGACCAGTGCGAGACCGGGAATGTCTTTGGTGAACATGTTCGCAGGAAAACCACACATTTCTGACTTTGTACAATTGATGAGACTGCATATAGACCAGGTATCCACACTGGATCGTTCCGTAACGCAGCTTCCTTCAGCAAAGATCCGCTTCCAATTCCTAAACGCCATGCGTGCAAAAGAACCAATCCTCGCCAACAAACGTCCATCCTCCAACCAAAGCCCACGCTATGCAATTGTATCAATGAAATGAGCAAACGACTTGAACCCATCGTCGAGTTGTCCGCCTTACATGACGACGCACTCCCTGTCCGGTTTCTCTGTTTTCCGCTTGCGATGGAAATGTCCTTCTTTATCACCTCGATCCTTCCTGACCTTGCTTCTGCCAATGCGTTCTTTCTCCGCCTTTTCGGCCATCTTGGTATCAAGATTCTTGAGACTCTCGACAGACGCCTCGCTACCACTGACCGTCGGCGGCCCCTCAGTGTCTTTGCCATGGGCCAAATCCTCATCCCGTTCGGCTGCCGAAGCGAGGTTGGTGAGATCTGTCCGGCTTACACGACTAGTGATTTTGCTCATGTTCAGACTGAACCGAGATCCGCCATCCGTAGAGCCTGGGCGCGATTTTGGTGTCTTCTTGGTGCTGACCTTGCTACCTCTTCTAGACGGAATACCAAGGAAGCTACCTCGCGACTCGTCGATTGGCGTCGATGGTACCGAAGTGGTGGCTTGACTGCCAGCGGCGCTACCGTCGTCCGCCATGCTGCTGCGACGGGCATCCAGACTTGTCCTTCCACGTATGTCTAGACTTGTTCTGTTAGAAGACACTGTCCAGTCAACCGTCTCGGTACCCGTCAGTCCGTTAGGTGATGTTGGTGAGGAAGACTCGACCAAAACCATATCATTTTCATCGCTGCCGATCTTCTTGAGTTTCTCAGGCGAATACTCGAGCGAATCTGAGGGATGACGTGACATGGCCTCATCGTAAGTTGGAGGCGCATCGGGTACGAGTTCTTCATCGATAGGCTGCACCTGGTAGAACAGCAGATAGGGGCATTCCTCCTTTAGCTTTTGATTGATGTCGACGTAGGTGACGCGTTCTCTGGCGAGGTCATCAAACAACATCCAAGGGTCTTCTTCTTCGGTGCTCTCAGCAGTGTCGGGACGATCAGAGCGCCCGTCAACGCTTTGAGCAGTGGTTTGAGCAGTGATTTGAGCATTGGCGGCACGTCCTCGGACCAGTGAAACATAATGACCCGAGTTGACCGATACACCACGATGACAGACGACAGATTGAAGAACAAGCTTGAAATTTCCAACAAGCGGGCTGTGGTCTTCCATCTCGTCGTCAGATACAAAGCTAGGCACAGCGATCTCCAGAGGGATGTCAATGAAGGTGTCCAGACGACTCGCGACACCCGTGTTGGAGTATTGATATCTCTTGAGAGCGATGCCGAGCATTGGGCGCTTCCTGGAGAAGTGGGCAGCGACCTGGGCGTCGCTGGTAGGGACGATGTTCTCAGTATACCATGGAAGGAGTTTGAAGAACTGCCAGGCAGGCATCAAAACCTCAGTGCGGACCGAGTTCTTACGCGGCCGTCCGGGAGTATGTTTCGCATCATCCGGTCCTTTCTTCTCATCCGATTTTGACTCTGCCACTCTTCGCTGACTGAAGATGCTGTCGGCACGCTTTCTATTCATACCGGGTCTGATCTTATCAAAGGGAGACTTGATTGGCGTGCTAGGTGTGGAGGAAGGCGATTTGACTGGAGTACTAGGATCCGGTCTTGGTGTGACCGCCTGGTCAAAGTACTCGACCGTCTCGACGTGCATGGCTCCACCTTTTTCACACGAGTTGGTCCGGCGGAGTGCTTCGTTGGACCTTATGGACTGCAGTGTATTGCGTCTGTCGAGATGGCGTTTGACTTCGATGCGATTGTTGAAGTAGTTTTCCAGACAATCTTCGAGCGTAACGACGGTACTTCCCTCGGGCGGTTCTGTAACAACCGCAACTTCGAGCAGGCGTTCGTTGACAAACTTGTGGTCATCGGCGGGATCTTCCTTGCCGGTGTGGAACAGGTCCATCTTGAGGGTGAGTAGTGGGAGCTCCAGCTGACCGGTAATGAAGGTAAAAGCCTCTGAAGTGTCTTGCTGACACAGCTCGGCTGCTGACTCCCAACCACATTCGGCAAGCGAGTCCTGCAGGTATTTTGTCTGGGTGAAGAGGTCAGCGCTTACGAGACAGCTGTCTTCGGACGGTCAGAACGTACAATGTCTCGAGTAATGAGTCTGCCAGAGCGCAGCATGTTGACCCATAGACGCAATAGACCGGCCAATTTCTTCCGAGGGAGGTCATCAAACGAATTGTATAGCATGGCTTCGAAACTGTCAAGGCGCGCGAACATGGCAAAGAGGAGAGCATCGAGGTAGCAGGTCACGCCGTTGCGGTTCTCGGCTCCAAGCAGTTTGGTCGAGGGATCGTACATCTTGACCAAGCCTTCGTACGTGTCCTCGAGGAGGAGTAACAACCGCATGGCTTCGTCGCCATTGCCCGCCGAGTTTGTAGCTTGCAACGCGTAGTTGACATTTGCTTCGGTGAAGGTTGTGATTCCATATTTCTGCAGCCGAGCGAGGATTGCCTTGATCTGTGGACGCGTCTAGTCTCAGCAAGGGTATATGGGATTGGCGAGTCGCAGAGGAAAGCTCACCCTCTTCTCATCCTCTTTCTCGAGCTTCTTCTTGTCTTCGGGACCGAAAAGGCCACCAAAAGCGCCTGCGTCGGGGAGATCCTGCAAAGCAAGAGAGAGGCCGCGGTCAGCAGGAGTCGCAATTTTGACAGAGTCAGAGGAGGCAGGAAAGGGTAGGAGTACTTTTGATCGGCGATCCCGTCTGCCCAAGAGACGCTGGACGCTGCTGCTCATGACGGGGTCGGCAGGAGCAGGTTCGGGTTCAGACTTGTTGCAGGACTGCTGCGTCCATCAAGTGGTGCGAGAGTGCGACGACGAGAGGGTCGATATGGTAAAACGGGCGGCGGGGTAGAGAGTATCTGCAGGGCTTCTCTGCGGAGGAAATCTTGTTGCGCGCGGCTGCTATTTTGCGGGGAAGGTTGAACCAAGTCAGAGGGAAGAGATGGCCAAAGGAGGGTCCAGACGTCGGTTAAGCTTTGTTGAACCTCGAGAACTGCCGTTCCGCTGTTAGACGCTGTCAGGGTGCACGTCGAGTCGAGCGAGAAAAGAAGAGCTGGAGGGAGAGAGATGGAAGACGGGAGCAGGTTGAGAGCCGAAGGAACATGTATTCCTTTGCGACTCCGCGCACTCTAGCCTCTAGGCAGTAGTGACGCTGGCTGGGGGTCCACCTGCCATCGCCGGCTAGTGCCTCCCTACTCCGTATCCACTCCGAAGAGTGACCCTGTCTCTTTCGACCGCAGACGTCGATCTTGAGGGCCCAAAAGGCCTGTGCCGAGCGAGGGCGGCTGGACTCAAGATCGATACTCGCTTGCAGCAAGATAAGATGCTTGTGAAAGAAATATCTATGTTCATGACTGTCGTGAAAGCGAACGTATTCTAGGCGCACAGAATGTACATGTAGTCATGACTTGATCGACAAGTCCACTGCCATCAGAGTCTCAACTTTTCATGACATGGGCCAGTCCCAGCTCTCAGCCCAACCATGAGAAAACATCATTGCCCTAGGACCGCTGAACACGACTAACGAATCCCTCCCATCCTTCTAGAACTCAAAATGCTGCCTCATGTCCTCGAGATTCATGCCGGGGCCAACAAGCTCTTGCAGATCTCTACGCTCCATTTGCGCAAACACTCTCCTCAGCGTGTCATATAGATTTGTGCTCTGGTTTTGAGTGATCATGGCTTCCAGCTTCGCGTCCGTCATGTTGTTGTCGCCGACCACCTGTCGTGCCTTCTCCAAGCCCTCTTTCTCCGTGATGCGGTGCATCGCCAAAGCACCGAGGAGGTGCTGTGCCGCTTCTTCGTAACACCCAATGTTTATACACGATACGCCTAGGTTGTAGCGTGCTCTGACAAAGTTGGGTCGCATCTCCAGCGCACGGGAGTAGGCATCGATGGCCTCTTCCGATCTGCCAGAATTTGCGAGTGTGGCGCCGAGACGGTTCCAGAGAAGATGCAACTCTTCTTGTCGATTTGTGCTGCCTTCTTCGGTTGAGGCCAGGGCGGCACCAAAGCAATCGACCGCCTTGTCGTACTCTTCTGCGCCATAGAAGAGGACACCCAAGCCCACCTGAACGTCAGGGTCCATCTGCTCACCATGCGGAGAAAGTTGTGCGGCTTGGATAAACAAGTCTGTCACTTTTTCATGCAAGGCGTGACGGTCAGTGAAGCCAATCTCATCGTCCTGAGAGGAGAGAGGGGTGTTGATTAGGGAGGGATATTTTGTGGCGACCCAGCGTTCGAGTGTTCGGTAAGCTGTGCTATCGTAGCCTTCGTTTGTGTATGATACAGCCAAACCCATCAGAGCTTCCAGGTTGTTGGGATCGAGCTTCAGAGCATGTTCCAGAGCACGGATGGCTGGTGACTCCTTCTCATTCTGTGCTTGGGCTTGGCCGAGAGCTGTCCAAGCACCCATGTGGTCTGCATCTTTCTGTACAGCGGCCTCGAAGGCTAGGGCAGCGAGTGAGAGGTTGCCGCCTTCACGCATGATTTTGATGCCCTCGTCGTAAGGGTTGGCTAGTTCGGTGAAGGGATTGTCGTCTTCGAACATGTAATCGCCCAGCGAGGGATCGCGATGTGTGTTGAGGCCGTCAAAGCCATCCCATTGGTCGAAGCGGTCGTTCGCGTCGCCGAAGGCATCGGTCGTGACAAAGTCTCTGTTTTGGGTCGTCTCAGCTTGGATGCCCTGCCATACCGACTCGAAGTCGCCGAACAGCGTTTCACTCTGACCGGGATCAACTGACCTGTCCATGGCATTCAGCTCTGCCTCCATGGCGGCATTAGCCTCTGCATCGAGCTGAGCGTCCTGTTGTTCTTGTGGGGCGTCTAGCTCGGCGAATTGAGCTTCCCAGTCCTTGTCGTCCAGCTCGACCATGCGTTCTTTGCCCTTGGATTGTTGTTGCTGGTCTTGCGGCGTTTGCATGCCATTCATGCCCATGCCAGTCATTCCCATACCTCCCATGCCCATTCTCATACCCATGCCGTTGCCGTACATGCCACCGTATTGCATGGGTGACTGATAGCGTGACATGGGTGTTTGTTGGACATTGCCGAGCGGACTGGCCGTCCTCGCGGCTGATGTTTGCTGGAAGCGAGCAAAGTCCTGAGGGTTGAAGGCTCCGCTGTTCTGGTGGGCAAATACAGGGCCAGCCTGGTCGGACATTTGAGGTTCGAACTCGGCAGCCCAGTGGGCAGGTGCGGGGGAAGCTGCCTGGTCGAGCTCGCGGCGCATCTGGTCCATGGCAAAGGGCGAGTCTTGGAAGGCAGGACCGAGGTGTGCGGGTTGTTGCATGAAGTCGTCCATCATCTTCTCGTCTAGTCAGCAATCCGCTGTGGGTGGTCGTGGTCTCGTGTGCTTACAGCGTCTTGCGGGGCTCCCATCTGACTTCGCATGCTCTCCATGCCTCCGGGGCCCCTGCCTACGAGACGGTCCCTTTGTAGCGACTTGTCATCCTGTACGTGCTTGGTGAACTGGCTCAGTGGGTTGCCCGCCGTCGAGCATTCTGCCCCGCCAAGAAACGACATGGTGTGGTGCTGGTGGATGTGTCTGGTAGAGGGGCTCAGGGTGTGGTCCTGCGAGTATAGTGATAGTCGAAGAAGTCGGACAGTGGAAGGTAGAGGTGAGGACGACGAAGACCAAGTTGATTGTTCAGCAGCGTGACAGAAGAAATCAAGGTCGACAATCTACAATGCCACTCCCGCCGGCAGGCAAGCGGCCGAGGGCGGCGAAGGACTGTGGGGAACTCGGCCTTGGCGGGGTCTTGCACATGCCGAGGTTGCGAATCACATGTCTGCAGGGCATTGAGAGTAATGTAGGTAGTAGCATAGAATAATACAAAATATGTCCATCAACCAGTCAACACCTCATCAACGCCTTGGCTATAGTACAATGCTTTTGGGACTTTCGCATCTAGAGATTTCCGTCATTCGAGGTAGCGGCCGAGCGGCTGTAGTCGACACGAAGTTGTCTGCCGTAGATTTCCTTCTTCTCGAGTACCTCCTTGGCTGCTTGTGCGCTGGGGACGTCGATGAAGTCGGCGTGGCAGAAGCCTCGGGGCTGACCTGAGCGGCGGTCGACAGCGACTCTGACATCCAGGACGTTTGTTATGTTGCGGAACAGGTCATTGAGATCCTTGTCGGACATCTGGAAGGACATGTTTCCGATGAACAGAGTCTTGCTGGGTCTGTTGACCTGCACCTTTCTGTTGTCCGAAGGGTTACGGGGCTCGCGGCGGAGATGGAACTGCACTGCCATGTTGCGGCCAGCCAGAGCCTTCTGGTTCAGGTTCTTCTGTGCGTTCTCTGCGTCCTGGAGCGAGCTGAACTCGACGAAACCAAATCTGTCGATTGACGTTAGTCGTCGTCGTCGTCTCAGTCTAGCAATTTTATGACATACCCTCTGCTCAGACCGCGGGCATCTTCGGCCACACGTGCATTCACGACTTGACCGTAGCTGGAGAACTCGCGCTCGAGCTCGGCGCTCTTGACTTCGAAGAAGAGGTTGCCGACGTAGAGGATTCTGCTGGGCTTGGGGTCTTTGTGTGTTCCGACAGCCGCGTCGCGAGCGCTCTTGCCGAGGAGACCTTCGGCTGCGTTGGTGACGGTTGATGCGGCATCCTGAACCTTCTCCTTGACCTGCTCGACCATCGAGGGCTGCTCAGAGGCATCGGCTGCTTCGGGGACCGACTGCTCGACGACGTTGGGCTCTTGCTCTGCTTGCGCTTCGGATGTGACAGCCTCCTCCTTCATGGCCTGCTCAGTCTCGGTGGGCTCGGTGGGGATGGTCTCGCCAGTGGTCTTCTCCTGGACAGGCGATGCTTCCTCGCTGGCGAACCTCCTTTGGAAGACGGGCATTTGCCATTTTTGCGTTTGACGGAGTTCAGTGGGTGTCTGGGTGACGAATGTGCGAGCCTTGAGAGGCGACGAGACAAAGCTGCGAGCTGCGGCGCGGCGAAGAGCGAACCTGAGAAGTTGTTAGACGTGCGCCACTTCTGAATCCGGCCGTCGTGTACTCACATATTTACGGTATATGAATTGAAATGTTGACCAAACGAAAGATTGTACGGAAGTGACTTCTAAAGTCGGCGCGGCGAGAGAAACACTGTCTGCTCGAGCTTGGCGCCCGGACTCTTTTTTTCGAACTTCGAAGACGCCTCGACTTTGGGGCCGCGAGTCTCGTGATCGGACGCTACATAGGTTGGTTCTCTGTCCTCGAGAATCACTACTACGGTCTACGAGCAAAGCATCCAATTCGGTGAACGTACGCCTAGCAGTATGCTTTTCTGCGTTTCTTCTTTTGTTTAGATATGGTGCCGCCCGGATGGAGGGTCGCACTTTTTCTGGTCTCCATCATAGTTTGGCGCTGACATCATGGCGATGGATAAAATGGTGCTCTGTCACGACAGCCAGCACATTCATCTCATGCTGGATATGCCAACGACAGACCCTGATGCTGGGAGCAACACCGGTCCAAGTCCGAGCGATACAGGCCCACAGACGAGCCAGCGGTACCCATCATTTACAGAACAGGGTTCCTCTGGCAACAGTGATCTTTGTCACACAAAGCTGAAGCGGGTTTTCGGTGTCTACTCCTCGACTGTTCATTCGCCAACGTCAAGCCAACCATTTGCTCAGCTCGTACTTCGACTGCCCATGTCTTTGCAGGTTGCATCGTGCAAGCAGTCATGCCACAGCGAGATGCATAATTACATGCCGAGGCCGCCAGTCGCCATGCTTTTCAATGCAGGCTTATCAATCACTTGACACGCCTCTCATGTCCTGATGAGGATCAGATAATTGCAGAAACCAACCTCGCAGAAGATTGCCATTATGCGCCAGGAAAGCCATTAGTTGTAGGCTTATAGCCCCGCACAGCCATCGACGCAATGTGCATGCACGTCTACCAACTCCCCGGCCAGTCCGCGAAACCTCTGCATGCCTACCGATTCTGAGCATCACTCTGCCGGGTTCCCGAGACGTGGCGGTGAGATGAACGATCGCAAATGCCACGTGAAGACCTGTCGTGATGCTCGTGATGCGTCATGGCACCATTGTCCTTCAAGATGGCTCGCGCGAAAAAGGGCTTGACGGATATGTTACCGATACAGCCGGCAGCTCGAACCGCCTTCGAGAAGCCTTTCGAGCTCAAAGCCACGAACCCAGCAGTGGAAACCCTACCCTCAGCACTCCATACCATGCGTTCAAAATCTTGAAGGTATACCTACAATCTCGGGACCTCCTCTCCGTCATAGACTTGAGCTAGCAGGCATCCACGCTAAGACTCCGGAACACACCAAGGTGCACTCCCGCAATGCATACACTCAATGGTCCAGAGGACATTCTGCTCTGTCTGGTGAGTCTGTATGCAACTGGGCAGGCGAGAGCCGCTGGCCGTGGGATACAACATCTCGCTTGCTGCAACTCATACAGATTCATGCATCCGGGTATCATGTTGATTGGGTTCCTTTCATCTACGTGCTCACGTGTACCTCTAGACAGCACCTGTGCAGTGCACATGGCGACCGGTGAGATAATCACTGTCTCGTCATGGGATACAGTGTGCGGTTTGGGAACGATTTCGCGGGACGAGAGCGCGTCAATACGGTTAAGCGGCAGGCATATGGATGCTGTCTGGTGCTCGTGCCGAGGCGATATCTTCAGTGACCCATGGTACGGACTGTGCGTACACCTTGAACAAGTTGCTGATACATGCAGCCAAGCGCTCGTTGGAACAGATCCCCCCGTCGCACTCACCGAAGCGATGTCCCGTCTCAAACTCGCTCAACTACATACATATGTTGATTGGTGTGTTGTTTGACGATAATTGATTGTGCTCATGATTCAGAACGATGAAGGTTAAATAAAAATCAGACACGAGAGACTTTTGGATTTGTATTGCTCGGCGATCTACAGGCACTCATCTTGCTTTTATCTTTTTCTATCCTGATCTCCTCCTCTTTGGTGCTCCTCATTCCGCTGTGTATAACCGTACAGATATACAATGCTCCTTGAGAATTGTCATTCCGCTCCACACCGCGGCTTAGGCACGATGGGCCATAGCATATTGGACAGGAGCCTCAACCGAGCTGCATGTTGTTGGGATCAACAACATTTTATTGTCTGCCATTCTGATGCTGTTAGTTGTTGAATTCTCCGAGGTCCTTGAGCAGCTTCTGCTGCGAGTCTAAGAGGCCGGCGAGACTGTCCTGGATAGACTGAAGCCTTGCAAGGATGTATACGTGAAGGTCGCTGTCGTGCCCTGGAGAGAAATTCGACGACGGTATAATACGTGCGTCATCACGCCTGGGATTCGCGCGCCGCGTGATTTGATTGAACCTTGATGGTTGCACGAGCAGAACTTGATGAACTGTATTGTTGAAGGAAGGCTCACTAGGACCGTCTTTGATGGATTCATACAAAAGTCGAAGGTGCTTACAGTCACAGCTGTAGGTAGGTGATGACCATAGCACGTGGGAGTGAGTCAAGGTTGACCGGCCCGGCTTGCCGTTGCTGTGGAGATCAGCCCTTGGTAGAGATGGCCTTCGTCACTCCCACTTTCACTCCTCAACCATGTAACACAAATTGCGCGCATACTTGTAGCTTGATATCGGCCAAACTACAAGTAGGCAATATTTTCCATCTATCGATATCGAATGGCCTCAATGTTCAAGAAAGTGCCCAAGAACGACGCACAAACGACGTCTCCGGCGGCCAACAACGGCAACAGGGGAGGTGCTGGAGGTCGCCGCAGTACTTTCACGCGCCGACCTGGTCGGCAGAAGCTGACAGGTTTGTTTGCAGATGGAACATGGCACTGCGACTGTGACTATAGCCCTCGCCTTCCTGCTGAACGCTTCCAGGTGAAGAAAGAAAGTGTAAACAAAGGTGTCTACCCAGTGTCCCTTCGTATGATTATGGATAACACAACTGACCTCTTAAAGGCAGATGGTTCTACACCTGCCAGAATGGAAACGGCAGAAAGTGCGGCTTCTTTCTTTGGCAGGATCCAGATGCAAGACTACGGGAGGAAGCTGCTCTCCTGAGCAACTCCAGGACCGAACCAAAAAGTACGGCGGATAAGCCATTGTCCCCCATACATCAATCGTCCCAGACAATGCAGTCATCTCCGAACAGCACGTCAACACTGAGCCATCCCAGCAGCACTCTGAAGCGACCATTCTCTGACACCGGCCTTGGTGATGATGCTGATACTGACCACGATTCGTTCCCTTGGTCTCTATCAGGCCAAGAAGAAGTCGAGTCGCTTGACGCACCAGAGACACCACGAAAGGCAGTCAAATCCGACGGTCTCGCTACACCAGCGACTAGCGTGCACAGGAAGTTGCCATGGCTAGATCCATCTGCCCAGGTATTCTCCACAGTCTCTGCGAAAACAACTCCTTCCAAGCAAGCTGCTCAGCCGTCATTTCCTACGTCGTTAAATTCCAAACTGGCTGTTGCACAACACGGTACCTTGACACCGCAGGTCACTCCAAGTCCCTCGCGCTTTCGCGATCCGTCAGCAGATACATCGCCTCTCCGATCCACACTCAACGAAGACGTCTTCGCCGCTCTGAACGACTCCAGCGTCACACTGCCAGCTGGCTTGACATCAAAACTTCGAGAAGTCTTGACTCGTCACGAGATACGTACGCAGGGGGTCGTCAAGGGCAGAGAAATAACTCGTCTTGCTCTCAAGGCACGCGAAGTCAAGATTGCTGAGCTTCAAGCCACCATTGCAAGCCTTGAGGCAGAAAGAAATGTTGATCATGCACGTATTACAAGACTTGAATGGGAGAAAGACATGTTGGTGAGCAATGAAGAATTTGACACAGAGTTGTAATCAAGCATCGGTTCTGTCGGGTAGGGCTGCAGGTCGTGGCGTTTCCTTATACACAGATCAATACATCATCATCCTCTCATGTGTAATACACGTCGTTCTTATTCACCCTTCCGTCTTCACACTCACTGGTAGTGACATATGCTGAACAACAACTATGACAGGGCTTCTACATCGCATGCGAATGTCCACGCTTACAGATTTTGCGACGGGATCTCCATATAACATCCGATGGGTAGAGAATACAGATGCATTGACTGCAATAGCTTCCATGGTCCCGGGTTCGGGACAATATCACCACCACTAAACCTCCGCGTGAGCAAGCAGGGAAACACGCACTCTCAAACGCCGACAGACGGGGGCCATTCTCCACGCATGCGATCAGCTGGCGCATACTCGAGCAAATCAGCACTCACAGAAGCAGCCACTCGGATGATCGCTGCATATTTAACTCTCGAGTCATCATTCGGCCGGGGAACAGGAATCGGCCACGATACCTTCCTGACTCCTCTTCCTTTATGCTGTACGACGCTGAGACTCAAACGTTGCCGCTTCTCGCGACTTTCTGCGCAGCGACCCGATATCACTGTTCCTGCCAAGATCAGCCGCCAGCTTTTCTGTTTCCTTTACACCATCTTGGAGGGTAGCGCCTGCCGCCCACTCCCCGACGCCAGGTCCGGCTAAAACGTGTGCTGGCACTTTGACATGGTCCAGAACGTGCTTCCTGGAGATATTCCGCGAGGGGTATCGTCTACGGGCCACCTCGTGGTATAAATCTGGCTCCCCGCCGACCTAATCCCCATTGCCTCGTCCAATATATTTTGGATGTCTACTATCTCGATTTGTCTTCTTCGATCTTTGTCTGGTCTCCGACTAACCAAGGGACAGTATGAGTCAGGATCGTTCAAACCTTGGCTACTATAGCACCTACAATGGTGGCATGATCTACAACAACCCCATGGACAACGACGACCCACAGAGTGGACAAGTTGTATATACACAAGCTTGGTCTCGGATACCTGCCGGTGCGACAGTTTCTCTTGCTGGAGCACGGTGGTCTGGACAATACCACTGTCGTCACGAGGGATGGTACGAGCCCGACATGCTTTCCTCGAGCGATATGACCCCAGAGACAAGCGGCTTCGACGATAGTGCTACGCCAAGTCTACATAGATCAGACTCTGGCGACTTTTCTGAAGTTTGGGATCAAGAACCTCCCTCGATGCCTTTCTCGCCCTTCCAGCCCACTGCGTCCAGCGGATTACTCAACAATATTGGAAGTGTCTTCATGCCTCTTCAGCTCCCTGCATGTGCCACCAGCAACTCAGACGAGACTGTGCAGCAGTTTGAGTATATGTTCAGCGATCTTGAAGTCAATGACTCTATGTCATCACCTACGAATTCTGATACAGTCTCTCACGTCCCTGTTCATCGTTCGCCTCTCTCGGACCCTGAAGTTCTAGATCCTCAGCCGTGTCATACACAGCCCCATGATCATTCCACCCCAGGCAGGCCAAGAAAGGTACGACAACCCAGAGAGACAGACACGGGCCAACCAAAAAGGCCGGCTCGAGCCAACAGTACTAGGACACGCCTCTTCTGTGAAGCTTGCCGCGATAGTAAGGACTACTTACGCGGATTCCGTGGAGAGCATGAGCTCGCTCGTCACTACGCACAGAAGCACACCAAGCATAAGAAGGTGTGGAAGTGTTTTGACCTGAGCCCAGATCGCTTGATGCGCAATTGTGAGAGATGCAAGACTGGTCATCAGTACGGCACTAGTTATGGTGGTGCCGAGCACTTTAGAAGGAAGCATACTGGAATCTTTGGAAAAGACATGATGGAGTTGCTTCGTGGAAAGAACCAACGTCGGGCTCTGAGCAGCAATCGTCTGATCGAAGAGGGATGGCTTCGTCAAGTGTTCGTTCCAGGCGATGGTGAGCCATCAACTCAGCAGGAGGAGCAGGCAATGACTGCCATTCATGCGCCTATGCCTTTTGCTGGAAGCTCGCTGGAGGTGATTCCGAATGGTGGAATGCAGGGGACGCATCTGCAGCAGCCCTTCAACCAGCAACATGTGCCGATGCAGGATGCCAATTTGGCTTGGACCCAACACCAATATCCGTCCCAGCCTTATCACCAGCTGCATCATGGTCAGCAACAGGCTCAGCACCATCAGAAGCAATGGCACTCAGGTATGCATTGAGCACGTTGCTTCGCGCAAGATAGGAGGGTTCATTTGTACTAGACGTTAGGGAAGACGGAGATCCGGGAAGCCTTCGTTCGATTTCATTATTCTGCATGGGACGGTTCGCGATGATACCCCTTATGATTCTTCCTTTTTCCTCATTATGCTCTTCTGTCCTCTCTCTTATACTCCTACTGTTTGCTCATGCTCCATCTGCATGTCCTTGTTGCTCTCTTTCTTCATTTCTTGCACCCCTTTCCAGTGTTGTTTTCATTAGTTTCATAGAACTCAAGACAAAGACTCGCACTCCCCAAATCACCACAGAGCCTCCCAAGATTTTCAACACTGGCATACGTAACCCATTCCCGAATGATGAATGCCCAAATCCCCGGGACCCAGAGCACGATTGTTGCACCGCAGAAAGGGCTCTCCGCACCGCCCCCGACCAATCGCCTACCTCCTCATCTCACTCCCACATGAGAAAGCATGGACACTCCTGCACTTACCCGCAAGACTGGGCACTTGCATCCGCCTACCACCAACAGTAACACCGACAAGGGTTACTTTTCCGCTTCAGCAAGACCTTTGCCTGTTTTTCCTACTTTTGCTGAGTTTTTCTTCTTGCATTGGTTTTGAACATACCTGTAGAGCTGACGACATTCTTTTGCTTTCTTCTGACGCCTGATGAGCTGTGAGCAGGGATCCAGTATTGTGGATGCAGGGTTCCGATGCTTCCCCCCGCTTGTCATGGTTCTTATGTTTTTTTCCTTCTTGCGAACCCGTGGATCTGGGTCAAAGGCCGGCAGACACCCAGCTCAATGGCTCTAGAGGGGCACTAATATGGTTGCCTGATTTCTGGGAATAGCGGAGTGTGTGTTTCCAATTTGTGGGTGCAGTGAAGAGAAGAGGAGATTCCGGATTAGCGGGAATGGTGTGATGGTGTTTGAGGTGTAGGCGGGGTGATTGAATAGAGATGGCATTGATTGTCCAGGATGGAGCAATGGTAGAAGGTAGGGAATTGCGAAGGTTTGTGCTGCATGATGTTTGTGGAGGAAGGAATTTGGTGACTACTCTTTCTTTGGTCATGAATAAGCACACTCGTTCATGTCAAGGGGTTGGCTCTCTGCGGAAGAGTCTGCTCTCACAAATCCAAGTTGTTCGCACATGTCATTTCCGATGGTAGGGTTTGATCTCAATTCTTCCTGATGATAAAACTAATTCGAT
>JALPCE010000205.1:0-43975 GCA_026538705.1 Aureobasidium sp. GC_Fusr_1
TTCAAGGGGAATAGGGAATCACGTACCGTAAACAATGAGACCAGTCAGATAGACACCCATCTGAGCGTTCTGGCCACCGGCGTACTGAGATACACCAGCAATGATCAAACCGACAAAGAAGACGGGAAGAGTTGCACAAGCCCAGAAGCGGCGACCACATCTCTCCATGTACAGAACAGCAGGAATGGTTCCGAGAAGAAGCGAACCACCGCCGACCAGGGACATGTAGTTGGCTTGGTACTTGTCGAAGCCAAGACGCTGCATCAGAGTACTCATGAAGTATGTGATAGCATTGATACCTGTTAGTTGACCTAGAAACCACAACATTAGCAAGAACGAAAGCGCAACAAGAGCAAGACTACTCACCAAGTGCGATCATGATGTTGGCATAGACAAAGGCACGACGAGCGCGAGGCTCGGTGAATAGATCCATCCAGGGGTACTTTGCGTTTCCACGACCGTTGGCGACCTCCTCATCTTCTTGTTCCTGAGACATCTTCATGACGTAGAACTCCTCGCGAGAATCCAGAGTCTCAATACCACGGATACGTTTCCAGACCTTGAAGGCGTCTACAGGCTTTCCTTTGTGCATGAGATAACGAGGCGACTCGGGCATGTAAAGCATACCGATACCCATGATAGTGGAGAAGACCAGCGAACTTCCAAGGATGTATCTCCAGTTGCCGGGAACCTGATTGAAGATTAGATAACCCTTTGTATTGCTGGGCAAGACAAGAACTTACCGTCACGAATATGGCAGCGACAGCGTAACCAAGAACTTCACCAAAGGCAATGGCAAACTGGTAGAGAGAAACCTATAGAAGCCAAAAAGTCAGCAACTTTGGGAGTAATGTTGAAAGAAGGAGTAGGCATACCATGTTTCCACGGAGTCTTCTCTCAACAGTCTCAGCGACGTAGACAGGGACGGTACCACCCTCGAGACCAACACCAAATCCGAGAATGATACGAGCAGCGATAATCATGCCGTAGTCCTGAGCACCAGCCTCGAGAGCACCACCGATAGTGTAGAGAACACAAGAGAAAATAATGGCCCAGCGACGTCCAAGGTATTCGTTGGCAGGGGAGAGAATAATGGCACCGCCGACAGCTCCGAGAGACATGGACGAGTTGACCAGACTGTTCTGGCGAGCGTTGAGACCAAGGTCCTCGGGAAGGAAGAGGTTGGCACCGGAAATGAGCGACTGATCCAATCCAGAAAGCATACCTCCCATCGAGGCGAAAGCAACGATGAGCCAAGTGAAGTGCTTAGGGTTCTTGAACTGGAGATCGAAGTGGCCGTTGTTTTCATCACCCTGTGAGTTGACTTCGTTCTGCATCTCTGTCATAAGGGCGTCGACTTCCCAGCCACCATTCTTTGCGATGTCGACGGCTTCGCTAGTGTTGACGTGAGGAACACTGCCAGAGCGGACAGCATCCTCCATCTGATCCTTGGTCATGTCGCGGCGGTCCATGTAGCTTCCTTGCTGAGCGGTGTCGAACATTTCAATATTCTCATGTTGCTCGCCAGAGGCGGCACCCTTGACACCTTTACCCATGTTGATGCACGAGTCGGTTGGTGATGAATAAAGAAGGGAGGGGAAAGAAATGTTTCAAGGAAGGAAACTTTCGACCAACTGCGAGGCCCTCCACCTTTATGTATGCTCCAAGAAAGTGGAGAACGTCCATGGGGATGCTCGTGCATCAGAGCCGATCACTCTCCGTGGGCGAACACATCGCTAAGGTGGAGGCATGCGATCTCTCCATCTCCCATCTCCATGGAGAACTGCCCCCAGAAAGACTCCAAACCTTGCAGCAGGCCTGTAGGGTTGTTGAGACGGTCCGAATCGGAGATCCGCTTCAAGGTCCTTTTAGGAATGGTGTGCGCATCGGTGAGGGGTGTCTTCGGTCCGACTGTCAATATGACGATGTGCCTCATTATCTACTGCCGCCTGAGTGGACGACGACGAGTTTTGACCGGAACCCGGATGCGTGTTTGCGACCACTTCAAGCCGTGCACCACGCAAGTTTGTCAAGGTAACGGTTTCAGTGTCGCGAGACCAATTCGATCCGGTCAGTTTGAGCACTGAGAAACCTTGCGACCTTGCGACAGCACTGTTTCCCCAATCTCATCACATTGCGACTCGAGAAATCAGCCTCAGTGCCATCTGAAGTGATGTCTTCCTGATCCTGCAGCCAGGCGGGAGAGGCTGGAAAAAGGCTTGCTCGGCTTGGAAACTTCTGACAAGCGTCACAAGACTTGAACGGCACAGCCAAAAACACACAACCGAGCGAGTGGGGAAAATGCCTGTCTCTTCTCATTGGCGCATCTCATGGCTTGGGACTTCGGGAATTGTAAAAAGAACATTTCCGGAAAAACCTTGTGTATGGAAATACGAGTTCTGGTGTGCGACAAACTCCATTGTGATGCACATCCTCTCAACGCAGAAGAGTTGGCAACTACATCAGGCAAGACAGCAGGGAAATCGTTCACGGAAAGTGCGGCTAATTGCAGTGCTTTCGATGGACAGAACTCTGGTTCAGAAACCATCCTGAATTTTCATGGCGACGTAAGTGTCAAACTTTAGCGTGAGGAAGGTTTCGATTGAAAGTGGTTACATGATTCGTGCCGTCAAAGAGGAAAGAAGACCGATGAATCATGCATTCGATGGGCCTGGTTTCACGAAGATGTCGTTATGCCCGACACCGACCTGCCTCTCCTCCTCTCCTCTGTAATGCTTCTTGCCTCTGAAAGTCCAATCGATCGCAATAATGAACAATACGATGGCGTACACGACGCAGACATAGTTCATATTTCCGGCAGTCGCTGGCATATATGTTGGGAACGAATACAAGACCAATGTGAATACTGTCCACGCAAGCAGGACGTAGTTGGAGATGAGGCCAAAGATTCCCAGATTGAAGGGCCCAGTAAGCGATTGCTCCCTGCCTCTGCATAAGAGACAGATAACCGGGATGGCGTAGGAGATATAGAGCAGAACAATACATGCACTAGACATTGCGTTGAATGCAGCTGTAGATGCCAGATACATGCATCCGACAACAGTGACAATAACACAGCTCGTCAAATGCGCGTTGAGGGGGACATCCAGCTTGGGATCAACCTTCTGAAGCCACTTATGGCCAGGCACTCCAGAATCTCTAGCGAAGGAGAAACAGAGGCGGCTCTGCCAGGTGTGTCCGGCAATGACACAGCCCAGACCTGTGCAGATGATCAAGGCCTCGAGGACGATCGCTCCAGCAGTATTGTTCAGAGCGTTGTAGAAAAGTTGAAGAATCGGGACTCCGGTCAAATTGTTGGCGACATCCTGGAAATCTCCGATAATGCTGAACAGCATGGATACAACAAAGCACCAGCTGGTAACAAATCCAATAGCGACTGTGCCCATGATTGCAATCGGTATCATACGTTCAGGTTGATGAACCTCCTCCGCGAGATAAGTTGCACAATCGAGGCAGGCAAATGCCCAGTTGGCGTTGATCAGGCCGGTGATGAAGGCGATTCCAGCGTTACTCCACCCAGTATTGTTGATGAAAGTCGCGAACACGAACTTGGGAGACTGATGACTCGGCGCCGTCGCGGGCACAGTGGCCAGAATCACAACAAAGGAGATCAGAGAGCAGTAAAGTCCAGTAGTGGCGACCGAGGGTAAAATCTTGCCGTAGCAGTTGAACAAGAAACAGACCCATGTGAGGATGAGGTAAGTTGCGAAGACGTGATAATCCTTGACAACGTAGTCAGGATGGGAGAGCTGCCAGCAGCCGACTAGTCCACTTGCGACTCCGATAGTAGTTGATGCGCATGAGAAGATAGCTCCAGCCCAGGAGAACCAACCAGTTAGATAGCTCGAGAATCTGGCGTACTTTCTCGAAGCTAATCGAGCAGCCCAGAAGTATTGTCCTCCTGCATTGGGTAGTGCACTGGCAAGTTCGCTCAGACTGATGCCAAAACATATGCTGACCAACATGACGATGATGATGCCGTAAACGAGCAACACAGGCCCGCCTGAGTTGATAGCTGTCACCATAGCAATGGAGACACCGAACTGTACTATGTTAGCATTAAGGAGACAACGAATCTCGTTCAGAACCAACCCAAGAATTCGTGAGCGAAAGGCCAGCTCCTAAAATCGACCAAAGCGAATAGTTTCTCTTCAAATCATGACTTTGCCCCAAGATACCATGGGGACCTATGGAGCTGGATAGTTCACTGGACGAACCATTGCTTTGCAACAGAGTGTTGCCTTTGTCAATCTTGTTGTCCCCCATATTGAATATTGAGAATTCGAAGCACAATATGAAATGCCGATTATCACGTCGCAGAGGGTATAGGCGCTTTGGTAGATGTTTGTCGAATACGTAGTCGTCTCAGTCCGCGATCAACCAAGAGAGTGCTGCTTTTGGTATCGTGTACAACTCATGGTGAACGATACTGCTTTCGGCGGAGTTGTCGCGGGGGCAGATGACTCGATGTCGTAAATACCTGGCACGCACGCAACGCACAGCTCGAATCGGATCTGGGTGCTTTGAAAAGACAGTCTTTTGTTCTTCGACTCTGTCAAATGTAGCAAAAGGGTAGGGTGAAAAGGGTGTCGTGTATATGGGAAGCGGGAAGAGAGCACTGAAACCAATCAAGGCTCAATGTCGTTGGAGTAATTGAGGGAAGAGGTCGAAATGGATGGTATTCTGAAGGGAGGCAGAGATTGGTAGTGTGAAGTAGGACTGATGGTTCTGAAATGTTGACTGCAAAAGAGCTAGACACAAGACTATGACGATACGACGGTCGTCTCGGAGAGGTAATGTACTTGACCGCTAGTGGAGCGCTGGACGCATGACTTCTGATCTGATCGACGTAGGTTTGGACAGCATGGCATGGCCGTTGTGTGAAATGGCAAGGCACAGTCCAAAACTAGAGTCCGGAAAGCTGGAAGTTGTGCCCTGTTGCAGGATGTTTACGTTATGAGCACCGATGAGGAAAAGTTTTGCATTCGCGAATTTCGTCTTCGCGGCGTCGGTCAACAAGTTTTGGTTGTCAGTGGCCCTGCTTGTTCAGGATCGATGGCAATATGAAAAAGCATACTTTTTGTACAGATTTTGTCGCAGACATCGCAGCTTCCACTCTGCGTTCGACTTACCACTTGACAGCCCGTTTGCGCATGACGTCGAGGTCCAACAAGAATTCGAAAGAATGGGCCACTTTTCGAGTCGTGGTGGATTTCTGTGACAAACACTCCACGCAAAATTTTGCCCAGAGAGACCGATGTCTCGGCGTTCAAGACGGAGGCTGCTTTGGACATTCTGAGATCACGACCGTGGTGACAGTCGTCCAGGGCACCCCTTGAACAGCCTGTCTATCTCGACTTTGCGTACATTGTCAACGTGGGGTCTGTACCTATTTTGGGCCAACTCCATATTGGAAGTTGTTTCATACCATTATGATACTCCATAGGATCCGGAACACCGGCCATCGTGTCCAGATTGCACAAGAGGCTGATGCTTGGGCCCTACATTGAATCAAGCTATCTCTCGATTAGTGTCGTCCACCAAGTTGACACACCCTTCCATGTCGAGCATCAAATCTTGCCTACGATGCCTGCAAGCAAGACGAGGATCAACACGTTGCGAATCAGGGACACGGGCATTTGGATATGGACATTTGTGTCGTGAGATGTCCTTGAGTGCAACCTCAATCACCAAGATTGTTGTGTATTGCGAAAGCGCATCTCTAAATGCATGAGATTGTGGGATGAAAGGATCGAATATTCTCCCGGATCACGAACGCAGGCGTCCACTCGAAGGGGGTTCGCCGGCGGAGAGAGCCAACGCGATTCACGTGGCCGAGATAGCGCTGTGGGGGAGGCAGCCCAGAGAGTTCATGTTGAGGATTGATACGAAGTCGTGTTGTTCGTCTTACTCGATGCCAACACCTGAGTGTGACTCGATGGCTACATGTAAAGAAGGCGCCAAAGAATCCCTATCACAGGCACGGCGCCTTCCGGGGTACCGGAATGGAGAAACACGGAGCGGTGCCGGGTCCTTGCACAAACTTGACATTCTGTTGTGACTGTTGCTCTGACCTCGGCATCGGCATGTGAAGAGCAAAAGATTGATACGCCAGACCGCGGTTCCCAGAGATGAACTGATTCTTAGACGCAAAGTACGAGATAGAGACACTGTGTACATACGATGAATGACAGGCACTTCAGCATCTGCCAGCAAGCAGGGATGTGTCTGCCGAAAAGAGTATGACGTGAACCACGGCAAAAAGAACTTCCCCACACTAGCTCCCCGAATCTCGACCATTCGAGTGCATCTCCTCCCCTCGCCCGCCGTTCTCCCCGGGGAATGATGTGTAGAAGAGCTTAGATCACTAGCCTCGGTAAGATTATCTCTGACGGCATACAATAGACAGATACATATATACGCAGAAGATCTGCTCCTCATCTCTTCCTTTTTTCCTTTTGAACTTCCCTGTCTCATCTGTGCAACACATTCACACTTCCAGATAGAAAAGAAACAATGGCACAAAACCAAGATCACATCCTCCGTGAGGTCAACATTCTCGGACCTCTCAATGACCAGAACCGCAAGGTCATTTCCAAAGAAGCTACTGTCTTCCTGACTCTTCTCCACCGCACATTCAACAAGACTCGCAAGGAACTGTTGCAAAGACGCATGACCCGTCAGGCCGAACTCGATGCTGGAAAACTCCCTGACTTCCTTCCTGAGACCAAGCACATCCGCGACAGTGATGCATGGAAGGGTGCACCGCCGGCACCTGGTCTTGCTGACCGCAGAATTGAGATCACTGGACCTACCGACAGAAAGATGGTTGTCAACGCCCTGAACTCGGATGTCTGGACATATATGGCCGATTTTGAAGGTATGTGAGCTAGCAGCTTGAGAAACGACAGGCTTCTGACGACTACTTCCTAGACTCTAGTGCACCCACTTGGGACAACATGATTAACGGTCAACTCAACCTTTACGATGCCATCCGCAAGCAAGTCGACTTCAAGATTGGCGAGAAGGACTACAAGCTCCGTACCGACCGCAAGCTGCCAACACTCATTGCTCGTGCTCGTGGTTGGCACTTGGAGGAGAAGCACTTCACCGTCGACGGCGAGCCAATCTCAGGCAGTTTGTTCGACTTTGGTCTCTACTTCTTCAACAACGCCCAGGAGCTCGTCAAGAGAGGAGCTGGCCCATACTTCTACCTCCCCAAGATGGAGAGCCATCTCGAGGCCAGACTCTGGAACGACGTCTTCAACCTTGCTCAGGACTATATTGGCATGCCCCGTGGTACTATCAGAGGTACTGTCTTGATCGAGACCATCATGGCAGCTTTCGAGATGGACGAGGTAAGTCTTGCATACCGCCTTTCTTTGGAATTAGCTAACGTCTGGTCAGATCATCTACGAGCTCCGTGAGCACTCTTCAGGTCTGAACTGTGGTCGTTGGGACTACATCTTCTCGACCATCAAGCGTTTCCGCCAGAACCCCAACTTTGTCCTGCCTGACCGTTCGGCTGTTACCATGACCTCTCCCTTCATGGATGCTTACGTCAAGCTTTTGATCAAGACATGTCACCGTAGAGGTGTTCACGCCATGGGTGGCATGGCTGCTCAGATTCCCATCAAGACCGACAAGGAGGCCAACGATAAGGCCATGGCCGGTGTCCGTGCCGACAAGCTCCGTGAAGTCAAGGCTGGCCATGACGGTACTTGGGTTGCTCACCCCGCTCTTGCCAGCATTGCGGCCGAGGTCTTCAATGAGCACATGCCCACACCCAACCAGCTTCACGTGCGCAGATTGGAGGTCGACATCAAGCAGTACGACCTCCTAAACATGAACGTGCCTGGAAAGATCACCGAAGACGGTATCAGAAAGAACCTCAACATCGGTTTGGGATACATGGAAGGCTGGCTCAGAGGAGTCGGTTGTGTTCCCATCAACTTCTTGATGGAGGATGCAGCCACTGCCGAGGTCAGCAGAAGTCAACTGTGGCAATGGTGCAAGCACCAAGCAACAACGGACGAAGGCAAGACAATCAACAAGGAATACGCACTCAAGCTCCTCCACGAGCAGGCCGAAGAGCTCGGTTCCAAGGCACCAAAGGGCCATAAGTACCAGCTTGCAGAGAAGTACTTTGCCACACAGGTGACTGGAGAGCAGTATGACGAGTTCTTGACATCGTACGTAACATCCGACGCATTTGCAAGTATTCAAAGTAGGACAAGATTGCTGACACGGATTGCACAGGCTGCTGTACGACGAAATCACGACTGTGGGTAGCCCCGCTCCTGCCTCGAAGCTGTAGGAGAAAAAGCACTTCGAGATGGTCAGCAATGGCAAACGAATACCCTGCGCGGAAAGGCTGATTGATGGATTAGGTCGGACCTGCCCTGGCTGCGCTGGACTTATGATGTGCTAAAGCGAGTTGTAACACGAATGTGAAGGATTGGTGTTTTGTGTATATGTCGAACTAATGAAGCATTGAAATTATGCCTTTGTCTAGAAAGAAATATGTCATGTTGTTTCGCCTTCAGCAGGGCAAGACTTGACTAGAAGTGTCGGAGACTTTGGAGAGAAAGACTTTACCTGGTGGCTTGCATGGTAGACCGAATCAGGAAGCAGTGCGGGGCAATCGATAAATCAAGATGCGGCTCGGACTGTTCCAGGTAGAGTAGATGGATGGCGTAACCCGTCAGGTACGAGGGTGCTTCTGTTACTTTTCTACCTGCGCATCTATACTTCCTAGAAACTCTTCACATGACATAGCATTCGCACGCCATGTCGCAAGGCTACGAGTTGACGCATCGAGCGTCACCGCGTGAATCGCTCGACCACCCCGAAGACTACCGCCTGTCCACCACGTCGTCGCGCGACTCCATCTCATCCTCGATCAATGAACTGGACCCTCTCAAGACCGCGGACCGACCATACAAGGATGACACGAGCCGAACACACGATTCAGTATTCGTCACACGCCGCCGCTCGACATGGCGTCGCTGGTTGATTCCCTCTCGCATGTGCTGCATGATGGTCCTGCTCTTCACTGCTGCTCTGGTCCTGCTGTTGAGTGCCGGAGGTATCTGGGTTTACAAGACTGAGCCCGAGGGCGGTAAGAGTGACCCATGGTATCCGTCACCAAGAGGAGGAACTGTCGCTGCATGGGAAGAGGCATACAAGAAGGCTGCTGCTCTGGTTTCTCAGATGTCCGTCGTCGAGAAAGTCAACATCACCACCGGTACTGGCTGGGAGATGGGCATGTGCGTGGGCAACACTGGTCCTGTTGAGAGATTGGGCTTCCCGTCCCTCTGCTTGCAGGACGGCCCTCTTGGTCTGAGATTCGCCGACAACATCACCGCCTTCCCTGCCGGCATCACTCTTGGCTCTACCTGGAACAAGGACTTGATCCACCTCAAGGGTCGAGCCCACGGTCGTGAAGCTCGCGGCAAGGGTGTTCACATCGTGCTTGGCCCAAGCATGGGCCCCTTCGGCCGTCTGCCTGCTGGTGGCAGAAACTGGGAGGGCTTTGGGTCAGACCCTGTTCTGCAAGGTCTCCTTGCTGCTTCCATGATCCGTGGTATTCAAGAGGAGGGCATCATTGCGACTGCAAAACACTACATTGCCAACGAACAGGAGCACTTCCGCCAAAGCTGGGAGTGGGGCACGCCTAATGCCATCAGCAGCAACCTTGACGACAGAACTCTGCACGAGATCTACGCTTGGCCGTTTGCTGAGAGTGTCAAGGCTGGTGTCGGTAGTGTCATGTGTTCCTACAACCAAGTCAACTCAAGTTATGCCTGCCAGAACAGCAAGCTGCTCAACGGCATTCTCAAGGACGAAATGGGCTTTCAAGGCTTCGTACAGAGCGACTGGCTCGCTCAGAGAAGTGGTGTTGCTTCTGCCCTTGCTGGTCTTGACATGAGCATGCCTGGTGATGGTCTCCGCTGGACGGACGGTCAATCTGTCTGGGGCGGTGAACTGACCAAGGCTGTCTTCAATGGTAGTGTCCCCATGGAGCGCCTCAATGACATGGTGTTGCGTGTCGTTGCTGCTTGGTATCAACTCGGCCAAGACGACAAGACTAAGTGGCCTGCAGAGAAGGACGGCGGTGGCCCTAACTTCTCGTCATGGACCAACGATGAGATTGGCTTGTTGCACCCTGGAAGCAACGATACTACCAAGGGAGTCGTCAACAAGTTCGTCAATGTTCAAGGCGAAGGCAAGGATGCTCATGGCAAACTTGCCCGCCAGATTGCTGCTGAGGGCACTGTTTTGCTGAAGAATGATGATCATGTTCTTCCCTTGAATCGTGACGGCAAGAAAATGACCAAGAACGGCGAGAAGCTTCGTGTCGCCATCTTCGGTGAAGACGCTTTCAACAACGGCAAAGGACCCAACGCATGCCCGGACCGTGCTTGCAACGAGGGCACTCTTGCCCAAGGATGGGGCTCTGGTACTGTCGAGTTCCCTTATCTCGTTTCTCCTGCCGAGGGCATCCATCTCGGATTTGACGCGGAGAGTGTCAGTCTTTCTGACTACCCTTCCAACTACCAAGACTTGGACAAGCACTCTTCACGCGCGACCGACCAGGACCTGTGTTTCGTCTTTATCAACAGCGATGGAGGTGAGGGTTACGTTGCATGGAAGGATGTCAAGGGTGACCGTAACGATCTCTACGCCCAGAAGGGTGGTGACGAGCTGGTTCAGAAGGTTGCAGCCAAGTGTGGCGGTCCCACGATCGTCGTTGTTCACTCTGTTGGTCCTGTCATCTTGGAGAAATGGATTGATCTGCCCGGAGTAAAGTCTGTGCTGTATGCAAATCTGCCAGGTCAAGAGAGCGGTACCGCATTGGCTTCTCTCCTGTTCGGCGATGTCAATCCCTCAGGCCGCCTGCCATACACGATTGCAAAGCACGAAGATGACTATGGTCCGACGAGCAAGATCCTCTACCACCCCAACGCGGTGATCCCTCAACAGAACTTCTCAGAAGGTCTATACATTGACTACCGCTACTTTGACAAGCATGACATTGAGCCACGCTTCGAATTCGGCTTTGGTCTCTCATACACAACCTTCCACCTCAGCAGTCTCTTCATCCATCCCGTAGAACCCGAATACGCCACTCTTCCCGCCCAGCGGCCAGCAGCCCTCACGCCTCCCCACCTAGACGTCTCCATCCCAGACGCCCGCACAGCACTCTGGCCAGAGAACTTTGTTGCCCTCAAGAAATACATCTACCCTTACATCTCCTCCGTCGACGAGATCAAGCAAGGCAAATACCCTTATCCCAAGGGCTACGAAATCACTCAACCACCCTCGCCCGCCGGTGGTGCCGAAGGCGGAAACCCAGACCTCTACACCCCCATCGCCGTCATCCAAGCCTCCCTCACAAACACCGGCTCTCTTGCCGGCGACTGCGTAGTCCAACTCTACATCTCTTACCCTTCTACCCCAATCATCGACTCTCTAGGCAATCAAGTCGATTTCCCCGTCCGCGTGTTGCGTGCCTTTGACAAGATTTTCGTCACCCCCGAAAAGCGCGTCCAAGTGTCTCTAGAGTTGACGAGAAAGGACTTGAGTTTCTGGGATGTCGGGGTGCAGAATTGGGTGCTTCCGATGGGAGAGTTTGAGGTGCAGTTGGGTTTTAGTTCGAGGGATGTTCAGCAAAAGGGACGGTTTAGCACTGAGGCTTTGTTTGCTTAGGTCTTTTTTTCTCTTCTTTTCTTGGAATGTGAAGATTGGGCGTTGGGGATATGAGGACAGGATAAGAGAGGTCAGAAAGGCGTTTTTTTCTTGGATGAGTTCACTTGTATATTTATGCATATAGATGTTTCTATATCTTTGGGGCAATTTTCTTGGTTTGGTTACACTCATAGGCGTGTGATTTTGTTGCTGGCTTTGTTGACTTTTTTGAGTATTTGGATGATTTGTTCGCTTAGTAGGCAAGTTGACGATCAAAGTCTGTAAGGAAAAAGGACGACCGAGCTTACGGATTCGATTGTTGCTTCTCTATTTGACTTTGATCGAGAAGGCTTCGGGTGTATTGGGTCAGTAACTGCATTTTTTGATATTACTATTATAGGATACATCTTTGTTGGTGTACTGAGAGCATCGTCATTTATGCTTCTGCTTTGCATCAAGTTATACCATTCCATTGTGTCCATCATTCCGCCCAAAATCAATCCATGGGATGCTTTTGGCCCGGTGTTTGTTGTTGGATATCATATCATGTCTCATTTCGTCGTGTCTCGTACTTCATCCAAAACATGACCTCATCATGTCAATTGCTCTCCAGGGGTTTCCTAGCATGAGCTGTGCAGGTCTTGTCGTGTCCTTGCATGTACAAATCTCATTCAGCGCTTTAGGTTGAGCTTGTGGCTGGTCTGGGGCTTGGCAGGCAAGTATCTGGGATCCTTGCGAGGGAGCCCACACATGGAGCAGTTGATCTCGAAGGCAGGGAACTCTTCAGCATGGATGGGAAGCTTGGTGTTGATATCGTATCTCCAGTCGTGGGGCATCTGGTCCAAGATGTTCATGACGCTCTCCAATGCATCAGACATTCTGGTTGCGCTCTCGCCACGCAACAATACTTGTGGCAGAGCATGAGGTGCAACAGGCATGTAGGAAGGTGCGGTAATGCACTCTTTGAGTTCCAGGTAGTGAAGCTCCCAAGTGCGATTGTCGGCATCTTGTCTGACGAGTTTTTAACCCCATTCGCAAGGAATGATGGGGTTGGAGGAACGGGGAAAGACACGCAGGATCTTTTCGCGAAGAAGAGGCCACTCGAGTCTCTCGCCCTGTGCAAAGGTTGACTCTTCAACACGATCGCGGCACTTGCAGAGCGGAATAGGTGGAAGTTGGCGATAGATAGGTTTCGAAGGCAACTTGACAGGTGACTTGCCAGGTGACTTTCCAGGGGACATGGCCTGCTTGCCTTTACCGCTAGAAGAACCGGGGGTACCGTAAGACTTCTGCATCGTGTGAAGTTGTGTCGTATAGAATAGAGCGGAAGATGGTTCAAGTAGATATACGTCGAAGTGCTTTAATGCTTGAGTAGGAAATCGTTGCGGTTGGAAGAGGGAAGGGATCCATGTCGCCAAAGGGTATCGTTATATACACCGAAACGCACATGCTTCCACGGTATAGGCCAGCGAAGAGGTGAATGAAGAAGCATGTGAGGTGAGCTGGATTCATGTGAATGAGGGCCAGCGATAGTTATACGCTGATAGAGGGTCAGCAAACACGAGGCTGGGCTGTGGAACGTGACAGAAAAGTGATTTGAGTTTTCATACTTTCATGATATGGATTCTAGCATGTGCTGGACACGGATCTGAGGCGTTGTTTGCTCATGTGCAAACGCAGCGGTACTGCGATCCTGCTTTCTCATGCTGCAGCCGGCGCACATGAGAATAGTCCGTGGAGAACTAGAAACAGCTCATGATAATACGGATATCATAGCGGACAAGGGATCCTTCTCTTCACAAGTAGCGCGAGATGAGCGCTTGCCGTGTGGTTGGTCTTCACGGTGTGGGCAGACACATGCCAAGGGCCGTGTAAGTGGCAGTCTGGAAGATGCCGTTGCGCGCTGGGTCGTTGAGCAGTCGACAAGCAAGATCGTAAGCGATGCTCAGTCATCCGAAGTGATATGATATCGGGTGAGGTCGTTTGGCGATGGTCTTTCAAGAAGTTTCGTCCATGGGGTCGAGAAGCTGGGCCTGAATGGGAGCAGGGACGGGGTCGGTCTGAGCAGGAATCACAGCGGTGGGGAGAGTGGCCGTGGCGGTGGTAGCAGTAGCAACGATGGGAAGAGTCGTCTGTCCAGCCTCCTTTTCTTCTCTCTGCTTCTTGGCCTTGTGCTCTTTGTAGCTAACAGTCTTGGGCACGACGTCGGCGAGGAATTCGAGGTTGTCTACACGGGCGACTGCGCTGGCTGAGAGAAAAGTTAGCGCGGAGTCCTGACTTTGGACTTGTAGGAGAAGAAGTGCTTACCGATGTCCTTGTATTGAATGTTCCTCCTGGGCTTCTTCTCGGCCTTGACGACGTTCTGGGTTTGTTCGACCAGGTACTGTAGAAAGAGTTCTGTGGCAGCGGTGATGGCAAAGGCGGCGTTGTTTGAGCAGTTGGCAATGTCGTCGTCGGCATGGATGATCTTCTTGACTCTGGCGACTGTACTGTGTCAGAAGTTGCGATGGGAGTTCAGACGTGGTTGAAGACTCACGCGGAAGGGATACGGTGCCGGTGATTTCGGTCGAGGGTGTGATGGGGGTGTTGTTGTAAGGCATCTTGACGGTGATCTGGTTGGATGTGTAAAGGCTCTATTCTATGTATGTCTGATGGTGATGGACGAGTTACAGCGTGACGCGTTTGCAGTGTAGAAGTCGCGCTCTGACGGCTCCTTCCGAAAGTGGTTGAGGTGTGGCCTTGGGAACTGCTCTCTTTGTTGTTCGACTCTGCGCGACTCGACTGTCGCATGCCATCGCAAACTATATGGCTACATGGAGATCCGATAGCAATGCAATGAACTCCCTTCCACCCTCCCGCCGCCCATCTATGGCCCCGTCGGCTGGCTCACGCTCCTTCCACCGCAGGGTCTCGGCCCTCTCCCTCTCGCAAGCCGAACAAGGAGACACGACCAACGTCAATCCCGAAGACCAGGTCGTCGCAGACGAGATTGATGAAATCAAGCGCTATGAGGATTTCACAACAATGGACTGGGTCAGAGATGCTGCCAGGGAACAACAGCGCCGCAAGGCCAAGCGACAAGAGCGAGCTAAATTGGGTCATCTGGATTGGAGAAGGAGGCTATGGGAGGCATATGATGCTGGCCAGGCATGGCTGGTCGTTACCCTGATTGGCACTGCCATTGGTCTGAACGCCGCCTTTCTGAACATAATCACCGAGTGGCTGTCTGATATTAAGCTGGGTCATTGTACAACTGCCTTTTACCTGAACGAGAGCTTCTGTTGCTGGGGTGCCGAGGAAGGTTGGTATCTCTCGACCCCTGCACTTGCCACTATACTGACGCCGTGAAGGCTGCGCAGAATGGCGGCCTTGGAGTTCACATATCATCTTCCGCTATCTAATATACATCCTCTTCTCCGTAAGCTCTGTTCCTCGCTCAATCATCTGCTATAATCTGATCGTCTACAAAGACCATCTTTGCCTTTACCTCCGCCCGACTTGTCAAATCCTATGCTCCTTACGCTGCCGGTTCTGGAATCTCCGAGATCAAATGCATCATTGCAGGCTTCGTCATGAAAGGCTTTCTCGGCTTCTGGACGCTACTCATCAAGTCCATCGGCCTTCCTCTTGCTATTGCGTCTGGTTTGTCGGTTGGAAAGGAGGGCCCTAGTGTCCACTACGCCGTGTGCACAGGAAATGTCATCTCTCGCTTCTTCGACAAGTATCGCCGAAATGCTGCAAAGACCAGAGAAATCCTCAGCGCATGTGCCGCTGCTGGTGTAGCTGTGGCTTTTGGAAGTCCTATCGGAGGTGTTCTGTTCTCCCTCGAGGTGATTTGACCGCACTTTATACACTACATTGCCATGAAGCTGATCAATCGACCAGGAAATGTCAAACTACTTTCCTCTCAAGACGTTATGGAGGAGTTACTTCTGTGCTCTGGTAGCAACGGCAGTGTTATCTGTAAGTCTATTTCTCTTTCGTCGATAGTGTCCTGAGCTCAAGCTCGCGTGTTCCAGGCTATGAATCCCTTCCGTACAGGACAGCTCGTCATGTTCACCGTGAGCTACGATCGGCAGTGGCATTTCTTCGAAATCTTCTTTTACATCATCCTCGGCATATTCGGTGGTCTATATGGTGCCTTTGTCATCAAGTGGAACCTCCGAATGCAAGCTTTCCGAAAGCGCTACCTCGGCCAATATCCTATCCTCGAAGCCACCATACTCGCTACCGCGACGGCCATTCTATGCTATCCAAACAAATTCTTGCGAATCGACATGACAGAGAGTATGGAAATCCTCTTTCTCGAATGTGAGGGAGGTCATGATTATGATGGTCTGTGCGAGTAAGTTGAACAAGCCCTGTAGTACACTGGCTACCCTTCTAACCACAAACAGCCGCCAAAATCGCTGGACATCAGTTCTTTCTCTTCTTATCGCTACAGTCCTTCGCACATTCCTCGTCATCATATCCTACGGCTGCAAGGTACCTGCTGGTATTTTCGTACCTTCTATGGCTATTGGCGCATCTTTTGGTCGCATGGTTGGTATCTTGGTCCAAGCGATTCAACAAGCATTTCCCAACTCTGCCTTTTTCTCAGCTTGCCAGCCCGATATGCCTTGTATCACGCCGGGCACGTATGCTTTCTTGGGAGCTGCGGCTGCATTGTCTGGCATCATGCACATCACCGTGTCTGTTGTTGTCATCATGTTCGAGTTGACTGGAGCTCTTACTTACATCTTACCAACCATGGTTTGTTACGGACAATCATATACACGTCGTTATCATGCTGACTCCTTATCTAGATTGTTGTTGGTGTGACGAAAGCAGTTAGCGACCGCTTTGGAAAAGGAGGTATTGCAGATCGTATGATTTGGTTCAACGGCATGCCATTCCTCGACAACAAAGAGGACCATGCATTTGGTGTACCTGTTTCCACAGCCATGATCAGCGAATTGAAAGCATTACCCGTCTCTGGACTGGAAGTTCGGGATCTCGAAAAAATCCTAGACGACACGAATTATTCTGGCTATCCCATTGTCGAAGACGCAACCTCGATGATGCTGGTCGGATACGTTGGTCGTACTGAGCTGCGCTATGCCCTCGACCGAGCCAGGCGCGACCAAATGGCAACACCACGCACAAGATGTTTCTTCACTCCAGTCGCCGGGCACGTACCAGTTACACCTTCGACACCAAATCCAGCAGTTCACTTTGACTATCTAAGCGCGACATCAAATCAATCGAGTGTGGACTTGAGCAAGTTTATTGACGCAACCCCCATTACAGTCCACCCTCGTCTTCCACTGGAGACCGTCATGGAACTATTCAAGAAACTCGGACCTCGAGTAATCCTCGTCGAGTACCGTGGTAGACTTACTGGTCTGATCACCGTCAAAGACTGCTTGAAATATCAATTCCAGGCCGAAGCACACGAGAATCCCAAAGATGATTCTGCTCGAAGAGAAGCACAAGATCGATTATGGGAGGTCATTAGGAAAACTGCTGGTTGGATAAACAGTCGACTGTCATTCTTGAAGCGACAGAGTCGTCATGTTCGACTACCTTCCAATTCTGATGTAGGTATAACGCCGACGAGCGATACATCGGCAGAAGGTCGAGCAGCGACAAGAGACGGCGACCTAGAATTAGAACACAGAACATGACATTGAGTCTGAGTTTAGTTGATGAATAGAGATCGTTAGTCTGTGTCACCGAGCATCCACTATCTTTGAGAAAGCACGAAGGTGATGGAGATGCACTTAAATAGCCCAATCAGGCAATCACGACACCGTGCACGCGGCGTTTACGTGACGATTGTGACGCAAGCAAACGCGTTCTCCGCCGTGCTTTCCACTCTATTCTCCATAATCTTGCGACAACGGTATATTTGACATTGCCTCTAGACAATGGCAGACACTGAAGATGTGGTGATGAGTGGCCGCAGTCCATCGCCCACGCGCGGCACGAAAAGAAATGCAGACGAAGCCTTCAACAGACCGCCGCCACCCATTCGTGCTCTTCATCAGGATGTCGTCAACAAGATTGCCGCTGGAGAAATCATCGTCTCGCCCTGGAACGCCTTGAAAGAGCTTATCGAAAATGCTGTGGATGCTGGAGCGACGCAGCTCGAAATTCTGGTCAAGGATGGAGGATTGAAGCTGCTACAGATCAGCGACAACGGCCACGGTATCAACGTAAGGAGAATCATGCGTTGTCTTGGTACTTGGTTAAGGTCTGACTATGAACCAGAAAGATGACATGCCTTTGTTGTGTCAACGACATACGACCTCCAAGATCAAGGAATTCGAAGATCTCACTTCGATTGGTACATATGGATTCCGTGGCGAGGCTCTTGCCAGTATCAGTCACATCGCACATCTTACTGTTACTACAAAGACACGAGAGTCAAGTTGCGCATGGAAGGCATACTACACGAACGAAAACCTCACTCCACCAAAACCTGGTCAGTCTGCAGACCCTAAGCCTTGTGCGGGTAAACAAGGTACTCAGATCACTGTAAGTCCATATACATGTGTTGGCATCTCAGACTTGCTAACCCTTTCAAGGTCGAAGATCTGTTCTACAACGTACCTACTCGCAGACGAGCCTTTCGATCCAGCAGTGAAGAGTATGCCAAGATCCTAGACATCATTGGCAAGTATTCCGTTCATTGCAAAGGTGTCGCTTTCTCGTGCAAAAAACATGGCGAGGCTGGAACAAGTCTCAACGTGCAAAGTCATCTTAGTATGGTCGATCGCATCCGAACAGTGTTCAACAGTGCTGTAGCAAACGATCTGATACCCTTCGAAGTCGCCAATGATCGCTGGGGATTCAAATCAGAAGGTTTGATCAGCAGTGCCAACTATTCGGCGAAGAAGTCTACCTTCTTGTTGTTCATCAACCATCGCTCTGTCGAATCGACGGCAATTCGCAAAGCAATCGACCAGACTTATGCACCTTTCTTGCCAAAAGGAGGAAAGCCATTCGTTTACCTGAGTCTCGACATCGACCCCGCCAGAGTTGATGTCAATGTGCACCCAACGAAGCGTGAGGTTGGTTTCTTGAACGAGGAAGAGATAATCGAGATCATTTGCGATGAGATTCGTACCAGATTGGGCTCGGTCGACACGAGTCGTACATTCATGACACAATCGTTGTTAGGACCAAAGAAGACAACGACTCCGATTACACCGTCGGCTTCAACCCAGCCCGAGCTATCATTCACTACTCCACTGCTTCAACATCAGGACAGTACAGACTCTACCAAATCTACAACGCCGAGAACAGCAGCAAAGCCTTACGAGAACAACCTCGTCAGAGTCGACTCTCGTATCCGAAAAATCACCTCCATGCTTCCTCCTACCTTGTCTTCCTCGCCGAGCAAGGGAAGTAGAGCGGAAGGCCAAGAGGGCCACGCCGAGGAGGCAGAGTACGAATACGTTGAGAAAGAACAGACAACGATCCGACTTACCTCGATCAAGGATCTTCGTGCTGCCGTGCGAGAAGATATCCACAAGACTATGGATGACATGATCAGAAACCTTACTTTTGTGGGCATTGTAGACACATCCAAGAGGATTGCGGCAATTCAATCAGGAGTCAAACTCTTCTTGGTTGACTACGGTATGATCAGCGCGGAGTTCTTCTATCAAATTGGCCTGTCAGACTTCAGCAACTTCGGTACTATCAAGTTCAAGGAGCCACTGAGTGTCGCGGAGCTCTTGCGCATAGGAGCGGAGTATGAGCGTGCCAGAACACCTATCGATGACCAGGAGCTGGACTGGAACGAGGTTGTGCAAGTGACTTTGGACCAGCTGGTGCAGAGCAGAGGTATGCTCAACGAGTACTTCGCTCTCGACATATCTGAGGATGGTGAGCTACTCAGTATCCCTCTGATGCTCAAGGGATATATGCCTTGCCTGGCTAAGCTTCCAACCTTCTTACTCCGGCTCGGCCCTCATGTCAATTGGGATGAAGAAAAGGATTGTTTTGACAGCTTTTTGCGCGAGCTAGCATCCTTCTATTCCCCCGAAGCACTGCCTGTGGCGTCTATGACTGCAGAGGCATCTCAAGGAGCACAAGAAGAGGCCAACAAACGTCGCACCCAGCTCGAAAGATCAATCGAGAATGTCATGTTTCCTGCCTTTAGAACAAGAATCGTCGCAACGAAGAGTCTGAGAAAAGCAGCCGTCGAGGTGGCAGATCTGAAAGGACTGTACCGTGTGTTTGAGAGATGTTAAGTTTAACGAGGCGTGTTTATGTTGCTATGATACCACAGCCTTCTTCTTTGTTTGTTAGTCAAGGCATTTTCGAAACCAGCATTTTACAGTAGAGTTTTATACAGACTGCATGTAGATATCTTAGTGCATTCTCACACAACAGGCGTCCTTCATGTTTCCTCATAGCCCGTTTCCATTTTGCCAATTTACCCGGAATGACACCTCAACTTTTTGAGAATTGATATGCAACGTCGGAAGAAGTCGCGTGCCATTGCCCTGTCGATCCTACGTTGAGGCTTGCACGCATGGTTTCTGCATGAATCGCATGACTTGTGCGACCTGACATACAAATCTCGGGGAAGGCGCGATAGTCTTTGTGTTTAGTCAATGCTACTGCGAGAGAGCTGTTTGTCAAAGGCATCAACTGACGATTGGACGGTATACATAGATGCGCTATCCAAGGACCTGCAATCCGGATATAAAACAGATGCAACAATCGGACCGCAACCCGCGGCATCGTTAATCCGAACCCAAACATCAAGCCATAAACGCCTACCGAAACGCCTTCACGTAAAGACATCATAGAGAAAGAGGCTTGAAGAGCAACCAAGGAAAGAGCAAGCACTTCCAATGCCAAGACACTGACTGACTCGGCATACTCACGGGCCAGGGATCAGCGCTTCTTTTGGTCTCCACTCACCCACTGTTTTCTCCAGTGGGGGAGAGAGATGGAGGTTGTGGAGCATGGAGGTTGCGCTTCGGAATACTGGTTTGGGAGGAACCGATGGGATGTTTTGTAATGATGTGGGTGGCCCCCTTGAGTCTTGAGGGATGCTACCTTATTACCCGATGATTGCTGGAGGAGTGGATGAGTAGGATTGTGTGTGACTATATATCGGGTGTGTCTCTTGCTTCTTCACCTTTGAAGGGTGTTGTGTTGTTTTTTGTGTCTTGACGCTGCTAGACGGAGGTCTTGCTTGAAAGCCAAAGTTGACGAAACTTGCTCTTGAAAGGATATATATCTACGCTGGATTCTCTCTTGGTTTTCTACATCCTGGATACAACGACAAGCATCACTGAGACGAAAGTCTTCATACTACCGCCACCATGGATCAACTGAAAGGATTCCGCATCGCGAATGTGCTATACAAGAAGAGCTTGTTGAATGCCATTGCTGGAGCTGCTGCACTGTCCATTTTCTTCTTTGGTAAGCAGCTTCTCTTCTATTCCCAGATCAACACTGACATGATGTAGGCTATGACCAAGGAATGATGGGCGGTGTCAACACCTCAGCAGACTACGCTCAACTCATGGGTTTCGGCCATGTCGACTCGGCCACTGGTAGAGTCATCGTAGACGATTCCCTGCTCCAAGGCGGTATTGTCGCTGTCTACTATCTCGGAACACTATTTGGAGCTTTCCTCGGCGGCTGGGTTGGAGACAAGACTGGCCGTATCCGCACAATTGCTCTCGGCAGTTTATGGGCCATCTTTGGAGCTGCACTGCAATGCTCTGCTCAAAATCATGTCTGGATGATTTGTGCGAGGACGGTCAATGGTATTGGTACCGGTGTTTTGAACTCGATCGTTCCGGTTTGGGCTACGGAGACTGCTGAACACACTTCGAGAGGCCAGTTTATCGCTATCGAGTTTACGCTGAATATTTTTGGTGTTGCTGTTGCTTATTGGTTGGAGTTTGGATTGTCGTTTATTGATGGTGGGCGTGGTGCTTTTCAGTGGCGCTTCCCTATTGCTGTGAGTATTCGGGGGGAAAACCTGCTTTTTTGGGAGGATCGTACTGACGCTTGATCTCGAACAGTTCCAAATCATCCCTCTACTCGTGCTCTTCGGCGTCATCTGGTTCTTCCCAGAATCCCCCCGCTGGCTCTGCAAAGTCGGCCGCGACAAGGAAGCAAGACACATCCTCGCCCGCCTGCGCGGCGACGAAGGCGAAGACAAGATCAGAGCCGAAGCCGAATTCCAAGACATCATCAACATTGTCCAACTGGAAAGAAGCACCTCGAAGCAAAACACGTACTGGAGAATGCTACTCGACTTTGGACACGGCAGTTCTGGAAGTCTGCATACTGGCCGTAGAGTGCAGATTGTCGTTTGGCTGCAGATTCTTCAGGAATGGTGTGGTATTGCTGGCATCACTGTTTATGCGCCTACGATCTTTGGGATTGCTGGGTTTGATGCGCAGAAGAGTGGGTGGTTGTCTGGACTTAATGACACGACGTATATGCTTGCCACCTTGGTTTGCGTGTTTACTCTTGACAGGATCGGCAGGAGATGGACACTTTATTGGGGTGCTGTGGCTCAAGCCATTTCCATGTTCCTCATCGGAGGCATGTCTCGCGGCGGTATCAACGCAACCGCCAGTGGAAACACAGCACTGGCAGCCAGATACGGAGCCGCAGCCGCCAGTTTCACCTTCATCTACACGGCCGTCTTTGGCGCAACATGGCTCACGGTACCCTGGCTCATCCCCGCCGAAATCTTTCCTCTAGAAGTCCGCGCCAAAGGAAATGCCTGGGGAGTAGTCGGCTGGTCCATCGGCAACGGCTGGCTCACCCTCCTCTGCCCAGTCATGTTCAACAACATTGGCGAAACCACTTTTTACATTTTCGCCGCCTCAAACGTCATTTCCATACCTTTGATCTGGGCCTTTTTGCCAGAAACCAATCAGAGAACTTTGGAAGAGGTTAATATTCTGTTCTCGGCTTCGACGCCTTTTGCTTGGGATGCAGAGAAGCATTTTGCAGAGTTTCAGGCTGGGAACCCGACGTTTGTGTCTGCTAGTCGTGGTAATTCTGTCACGGATCCGGAGACTGGATTGCGTGGTGGCAAGGTTAGGGAGTCTGCCGATATGGTGGAGACGATGAAGGAGAAGGATAATGTTTGAGGGGGAAGGAGCTTCACATCGATTTGCCCTTCATTTTTTTTGTTGATTGGATAGAATTATAGAGAGTGGATCGTGTAACTTACAGATACTATGGAGTTAGAGATGTAGACCTGACTTTTGCGGTCTACCATAATAGAATGACATATAATTAATCTTGCCAACTTCACTAGCGAAAGGAGGGACACGCATCATTATAGACATGGTATACAGGTTCGTTGTCAATGCGGATGATCTTCAGATAGGTTTCTAAGGACTCAATCTGTCGACCTTCCATCCAGACTCGCTGTTCTCGTCTCTGGTATACCTAAAGCGGTCATGCAAGCGACTGGGTCGTCCTTGCCAGAACTCGACCATTTCTGGCACAATCCTGATACCACCCCAAAACTCGGGCACGGGGATCTTATCTTGACCGTCAAAGCGCTTTTCCACGTCATCAACCTGCTTCTCCAGCTCTTCACGACTGTTCAAGACGCTGCTTTGCTGACTGGCCCAAGCACCCAACCTGCTGCCTCTTATGCGTGTGTCGTAGTAGACCTGACTCTCTTCACTAGTCATTCTTTCCACTTTTCCTTCCACTCTAACCTGTCTCTCCAACTCATGCCACCAAAAAGTCAAGCTGGCATGGGGGTTGCTCTTGACGTCTGCTGCTTTTCTGCTAGTGCCCCAATTACTGTATACCACCCAACCCCTCTCATCCAACTCTTTAAGATACACCATTCGTGCGCTGACTCTTCCAGAGGGCAGTTCGGCGGTGCTCAGCGTCACGGTTTCGGGCTGGTGTACCTTTTCGGCATTGGCGTGGGTGAACCAGACGTCGAATTGAGTCAGAGGGTTGGGATCGAGTTGGGAGGCATCGAGGCTGCCTTTTGTATATTGCTGGGCTTGCTGAGAGTCGTTTGTACCGCCGGGGGCGAAGATGCGTTTGTTGGGTGTGGAGCTTGACATTGCGTTGCTGGTGCTGGAGCTGTTGTAGAGGGCCATGCGTGGTGTGGATTTGAGGGATGTTTGTCGGATCGAGGTTGTGAGGAGATTACGGTAGCGCCGCATGTATCTTCTGATGCTTTGCAAGTGGTTTGAGAGTGTGTAGTGGGAGGAAAGGGAAAAAGTGCAATTGGATGTTTGCTGTTTGCTATGACGATCTTGGTGGCTCGATTTCCCCAGAAAAAGATGGATGACATCTCCTGACGATCGCGCTTGCTCTTCTTTTCGACCACCACCTCCTTCTTTGACTTTCCTTCGTGTATCTTGATGTATGAGAAAGCGTGGTCAAATGCTTTTCAAGATGACTGCAATGTACCATTTGCCATGTCGCCTCCTTGGTGCGCTTGATCGAACCTGCTGCACAAAGACTTAACGCCTCCTCCGCATCAAACCATCTTCCAACTTCATACCGTGGAGTTTGATGTGTAACAAAGAGGACTGAAATGCTCATTAGAGACAAACCCACCTTGGCAAACGGGTTGCCTCCTTGTTGGGCTTGATTAAACCTGCCATCTGCTCTCCCAGAGATGCTCAGTCGCCTCCGCATCTGCTTATTCGAAATCGTGCTGTTTGCCAGGTTAGCTCTCCTGCTCGTCGCGTGTTGTGGGACATGTATATCGACAACTCACCTTGTCTCATCTGGATTCCCTCTTGACTCCGGTCTGAGGGGGTCTCTCAGAGTTGCCGTGGTCCTCCTCTTCCTCCACCTTGCTGGACAATGACACTCTGGGCTGAATTGACTGACCCTTTTCAGCCAGCATCGTGTGAATGAAATCCTGGACGGTCTCCACGAGATACCCTTCAATTTCTTCGATGCGGTCCTCCTTGATCTCGTTCAAGCCTGCCTTTTTGGCCTTGTCCATGGCGCGGTCATTCATTTGTGCAATGTTACTGACATAGCGCTGTGCGTCCTCGTCAAGTTCTATACTGGATTTGGAATCGTAGATAAGGCTCATCTCTCTGTCAAAAACTCCGGCAATCTCGACACGAAGGTCACTGCTGTCCGTCAGTATTCTCAATCTTGTGACATTGTGATCATGAGCACATACCGATACTTGTACTTGGGAGCCTCCTGACGAGCTCTCTTGGCGCTCGTACCATTAACGTCGCCGTCGGTGGCCTTTCTCTTTTCACGACGTGCCTGAAGTAGTTCAGAGTTCTGGTCAGGCATCTCACTGCTTTCAAGGACAGTGTTCTCGGGGGCCTTGTCAAAGGAGTGTTCAGGGGCTCCAGTGTTGCTTGCCATTACTTCGCTTGGTCTTCTCTCCGAGGGGCCATCGGGCTTGCGAGAACCTGGGCGGACTGACAATGGTTGGCTGAAGCGATCAGAAGGCTGCAGAGTGGCAGCACGGGGCTCAAGAGTAGTAGCAATAGGAGGAGAGTCGATGGCAGCGTCATCAGAGTTGGCGACAGAGTCAGGGGCTACAGCACTCGAGGTTGAGGTCGTGGTGGGCGCAGCAACTTGAGCAGAAGCAGGAATGCCAGTCACAACAGAAGGGCCGGAAGCAGAGGTGGAAACAACAGTAGGTAGCTGCTGTTGCTGCTGTTGTGACTTCTTTCTGTGCTGACCTTCCCAGCGTTTTCTTTTGGCAAAGACTTCAGGCAAGTCGAGCATAAGCTCACTAGCCTTTACGTGTCTGGGGGTCTGGACCTCCTTTGGCTTAAGATATCTCTCAGGGATGGACAAGAGATCCGACTCGAGCTCGGCCGCGCTGGCATAACCGCCGTCGTGGAGCTTTTGGTTGATTGTCCGGATGTCGACGACTCCATGGCCGCCGAGATTGAAGAAAGGCTCAACCATATGCCAATGCTTGGTCGTAGTGAGTTGGTTCATGATCCAGAGACACCACTGTGCATCGGTTCCCGGCATGTGTGTGTTGTTCTGAGCGACCATGTTATCATCTGATAATATGTTAGTCGGCTACTGCGGCGCTCTGACAGTAAACTTACCTATGCTGAGCTGGTTCGTAGGAACCATTGTGAATTGTCCAGACATATTGTAGATTGGAGTGATGCGGTTTGTTGCTTGACAGATTGAGAGGAGCGGTCAATGATGCAGAGATTTGTTGTTGGAGATCAAGCCACATTCACGCCGAGCATTGAGATGGGTTACGCCCTTCTCGTTCAAGGAATAGACTGAGAATGGACGATTTCGAGGACGGACTTGGGACTTGGAACGGATAAGACTGATATCCAACTCCTCGAGCCAACTTGTGACATCGAATGTGGTTGCACAGGAGTGTTGTCTCACCTCGAAGAATCTTTATACTGACACATCTCTAGACAAACATTTTGTATCTGGAATTTAGTCACCAACACCGAGTTGCTTCCAGTTCGCTTTCTTTCATCAAGAGAGCTATACTCCATTGCCACCTCAAACAATAATATCAGAGCTGACTCTCCCATTTCTAGATCTGTCTATAAGAAGACTCTCCTGACGCGTCGTACATCACGTCGCAAGTCAAATCCTGCATCATACAACCTCGGATTACTATCTGAGCTCCTTGGACGAGACTACCAAAACCTCCAACCACTCAAATTAGCGAATCACGTCCGTGACCGTATTCTGGTGGAGGTGGATCTCATGGACAACTACTTGACAGTAATACCTTTTGTTGCAATGCAGAGATATAAAAAAAAGAGAGTTGGTGACTGTGAAAGGTGTTCAACCCCTATCTTGACGTCCTGCTCATGTCTTCTCGCCCGCCTAGATGAACAGGGCTTTCAAGTCACAGAGGCTTTCTGAAGTATGCTATCGAAATGCACAGCTTGATTCTGATATCGGTGCAGATTCACCGAGACTTCCATAGCAAAGCACTCTCAATGGACAAACCTCGTAACTCGAACATATTTTCTGCATTTCTATAGCGACTCAACATCTGACACTCCAAAATCGAAACCTCTCCTCAAAATCCATGGACACCACTCTTGACACCCTCAAGACTACCACCACCCACAACACCATTCTCCTTCAACGCAGCAGAAGCCCTCTCAGCAATCATACCCGGCAACATGGTACCCACCGAAGCCACGGCCTTCATCTCCATATACGCAGTAAACTTGTCGTCATCAGGGAGTAACCAGACAGTCTTTGCAGAACTTGCTTCGCTCTTGCAGTGTTGGATGATCTCCTGCATTTCAGATTCGTAGAAGCCTTTTCCGATGACGACGGCAATGGGGCCGGTGGAAGAGGTGAGTAGAGAGGGAAGTGTTGATTTTGCAGAGTCGGCGTCGTGGCAGGTGTGGATTACTGTAAGATGATTTGTGAGAAGATTGAATTCCCAATGATCTAAATAGAAAGAGTTGGAGAAGAGACGAGAATACGAACCTTTGTAACCTTCTTTTTCCATGCTGGAGCTAAAGTTTGTGGCCATTGTCTGGCTCTTGCCACAAAGAGCAATGGGCACGGGGCTTGGAAGAGACATTGTCGAGTAAGAGTTCGAGAATCGATTTTGCGGAGACTTGATGTTTTTGAGAGTAAAAGGACTTTTCGAATATCTGGAAATTTGAGGAAGGAACGTTCGTTGTTGAATTGATCGATGTAATGTGAAGCTCATGTGCTTCTTGCTGTGCAAGTCGGACAAAGTTGAGATAGTGAGGTGATGGTGGAATGAATTGGTGTCGTTTGAGACTAGAAAACCTACTGCGATGCTCTTATATATCAATTCAATTTGTTGGTATGCAGCTATGCAAGCAGTGTGGTCATCGATCCTGCTTCCCGGCCGGACATGAGTTGCTCCTCTCCGGCTCGGATTTCCGAGATGGAGTCCGAGAAGACCGAGTTCATCTCATCTTGTGGCCTGATCAACCATGCGACTTTCTTGATCTATCTTGAGGAGTCAAGTCGTTCTGACATCGAATCCGTTGTGCGTGTTCTGGAAGTAAAATGTGGAGAGGTTGGGTAGTTGTGTGGTAGGGTGACAAGGTTGTCCGTGCCGAGCCGCTGTATGGGCAAATCTTTTGTCATGCAGATGATGCTCGACACCTTGAGATCAATCTTCTCCACGAACGCCAAAAGCGCGAATACATCCAGAACACCAAGATCAGTCATCACAGTTCCAAGATGGTCAGCATCATTCTCAACAAGGCAACTGCGTCTGCAGGCTCATGACTTCGAGAGTCGTCGTGAGCAGATGAACACACTGATCGGGACGACGTGGACAACACTTTGACACGACAATATTTCTCAGTCCAACATGGTCTTCTCCCCAGCTTGTTTGTCGCCTGTGTGGCAGCTATAAAGCCTTCTAGGCTCTGGTCCCCGATACTAGCAGCCTTGTATTCTACGACTGCGCCCCAAGGTCCGGCTCCAGGCGTAGACCGAGGATTGAAAATGGATAAAAAGAATCTCACTCGGAGATCAAATTACCAAAAGCACCGGGAAACACGCAGAGAAACATTAAACCAATGGCAAAGGGACGATGGAATCTCTCGGTCCGTGTACAACAAAAAATACTTCGAGGAGAACAGCCATTTTAAGAGATTTTATGAATTCGTCCGCTGCCACAACTGGGCGCGGCAACACCTTACATGGAGGACACATATTCCAATTCTCTTCGAGGAAAGGTTCCAGAAGGCATGTTACTCCTGTGGTCGCTATGAGTACTCGAGATTGAAACTCTGGTGGGAGAGAAAGGATCCGAAGCCCTCACATGCTCCAATGTACGATTGTTCGGCATGCTTCCGTGCCTCTGAGTGTGTCGCGCCTGTCGGATTCGAACACCTCGCACTTTCGGAAGCAGTCAAAGCTATGCAAGCGGCTCGTCGTCAATCTCAGGACAAGGCTATCGCTCCGTCGTCCAAGATCTCCTCAAGCAAACAAACGCCGTCTTGAACCGAATGTAAATCCAACACGTTATGTACCTTGGCCTGAAAGTGTCATGTATCTTCTCGCGGCTTGGATCCCTTAAGGATGTAATCAGTCGATCTAATCTAGATGTTCTGGAAACACTCAAGACGCCGTGGTATCTTTCCAGAGGTACCTAGAAGACCTTTGCTACCGCACAATGCATATATCAGGGAATCTAGCATGGTGACGAGACTCAGCTTCGAGGAAAATGAATATACAAAGCGAGAGCTCTGGATTATGGATGAGATCGTCCTCAGAGGGAGAGCTTTTGCATAGGAACGTAGTATTAATCTATAGTGACCGGTGTTCTGACTAAACGGAAAGTAGGAAGGAATCACAACATGAAGACATGGACAAGATCATTGCAGTAGCGTCGAAGATATTTTTCTTATGTACAAAAGCTGTTTACAATTCATTTCTCACAATCTGTGTCGTGACAGCGATGACTTGTTCAGTGATAGTTTTACCAGCGTTGTACTGCCGTAATGCTTCCTCCTTATTTTTGGCCATATTCAGTCCCAAGAACAATAGCCACGTAGCAAGCAGAGACAGAAAGACAGCTACCAGAGAAACGACGATAGTCATCCAAAGCCAGTCGGGTATAGTTGAGGGCGTCTTTGGTGGATTCGTTATCTGATCCAAAGATTGATCGAGACGAAGAGCCATTTGCTCCTTTGAGAATTCGGCTTGAACGCGCTTACGGCCACTTTCACCCATACTGCGCAATTCGGCAGGATTTGGGGTTGAGAGGACGCGTAAAATTACGGCAGTCCATTCATCAGGCTTGCGAATGTCACGCAGCCAGCCGGTTTCTCCTTCGACAACGGTTTCAAGCGGGCCTCCTTCATTGGCAGCCAGCACGGGTACTTGGGAGAGCATAGCTTCGAGAGGCACAATGCCAAAGTGTTCGTTCTGCGGAGTGTAGACCAGTAAATCAGCAGACGCGAGAAGAGATTGCTTCAAGGAGTCTGGAACAGAAAGGAGGAAGAGGACCGATGTGTTGTTGGAGACAACGGAAGGATCAGAAAGCGACTTGTGGGTCTCGTGCGAGAGCTTGAAAGAGTCGGCCAGTTGTTGAAGTTCGTTGTGCGTGCTGACATTCTCAGGAACGCGAGGATCGTAACCACCCGCAATGACTAGCAGAGCGGACTTGCGAATCGGGGCATCGAGACTAGCAAAGGCCTTGACAGCAAGAGCAACATCCTTCTTCTTCTCGAAGCGGTTGATGCTCAGGATGAGCTTTCTGCCGGGCCACATGGGCTTACGCTGCAACTGGCTGGCAGTCGAAATATCGACACAAGGATAGACGACCTTCAACTCTCTGCTCGATAGACGAGGGAAGACGCGCTTCACGACGCCACCAGTGAATTTGCTGTTGACGACGATGCCATGGCTTGAGGCAGTACTCCAGCCCTCGATAGCGTTGAACGGCACCCTGTATCCCTTCTTCAAGACGGCCAGAGCGCCTTCTCCTTTCTGAGCGAGCAGTTGATCCGGGAAGTGGCAGTAGAAGAGGATGCCGACGTCGGTGTATAGGAAGCGGAGGAGGGGCACTGTGGCGCTGAGTTGGTCGACAAAGAAGTGTGTTGGTCTGAGATGGTCGAGTTCGTAGTTCCACAAGGCCACGATGCACACGAGATGCAGCTGTCGTAGGATGGCGCAGAGAATAGCGAAGCGGCCGAAGATGGTCGAGGGAACTAGCGAATCTCCGCGCACTCGAACGTCGAGGGTTCCTTTATTCGTTTAGCCTGGTCTCTCAGCAAACAGGCACAGGTGTATAGACGACGACTTACCATCACGAGCCTCGTCGAAGCAATGCCCCGGATCGCAATGCGACGTGAAAATGGTGACCTTGTGCCCACGCGCCTGGAGACCAACGGCAGCATCAATCACCAGTCTCTCGGCACCACCAATGCCCAGGTCTGGGTGGAAGAAGACGATGCTCTTCTTTTGTGCCATTGCTGACCGAGAGACGGACAGCTCATCCAAACGCATGCCCTGAAGCTTGTCGGCATATGATCGACCCCGCCAATGCCTTCCTCTCTTGGCACCACAGTCCGGGGTAAACCTGAGCCGAGGCCCGTCCATGATGCTGCATTGTTCCTCCATTCTTCATTCCACTTTCAACTGAATGCTTCATACTGACTTGTCTCATATCAACACGATGAATTGTTGATCGAAATGACTGACAACAACGCTCCCGATTTGTCCATCGTGGGTGATCGCCTAACATTGCACCCTCCCGGTGTCATTCAGGACCAGGAGACGCCTCTCCTGACTTCATACGCTCGATTCCGTTCGGCCCCTTTGGATTTTCTACGAGAAGTCAGCTTACATCTCTCTGGAACTGGTTGGCGCTCATACGATGACTTCATTGGTCGGAACATATTCTACAATGGCTTCAGCGACCACATCAAAGCCTTGGTCTTGAAGAATCCACGATTGCAATCTAGAATCTCTAAACTAGCTCACAAAAGACTCGATGTCGAGATTGCCGAAGGAACCCTTCCGAGCCACAAGGCCGAAGAGAGACGTCAAGAAATGGAGGCTCAATTAGTCCAGGTCGCCGATTCTTGGACGGACCAGATGATCTGCAAGATGGACAGTAGAAGATTCATTCGTGGTGCATACTACTTTGCCACGCAGCTTCTCACGAGAGCCTATCACCAGGGTATTCACGTCTCTAGTGATGAAGTCTTGCGCCTTCGAAAGGTTGCTCAAGAGGCAGAGAGAAAGAAGCAATCCATCATTTTTCTACCATGCCATCGCTCACACGTCGACTATGTCTCGTTGCAGCTCATCTGCTATCGCCTCGGTCTCGCCCTGCCTATCGTGGTGGCCGGTGACAATCTGAACTTCCCCGTGGTTGGTCCATTTTTACAGCATGCTGGTACGTTCAGTTCCTCGTCTGCTTGTTCTTTACTGACTCTTCCAAGGCGCAATGTGGATCCGTCGAAGTTTTGGTGATGATGCCCTATACACAACTCTGGTTCAAGCATATTTAGACACTTTATTACAGGAAGGTCACAACTTCGAGTGCTTTGTTGGTATGATTCATCTACCCGCCTCCGCTGTACACTACTTATACATCTGCAGAGGGCGGTCGGTCACGAACAGGAAAGCTCTTGCAGCCAAAGTTTGGAATCTTGAGTTTCCTTCTCGAAAGTGTGCTATCTGGTCAAGTCGAAGACGCCGTGATTTGTCCTGTGAGCACACAGTATGACAAGGTCATTGAAGTCGAGTAAGTCGTGTTGGCAAAGGTGATGCGGATCGAACACTAATCTTGTTCAGCTCCTACATCTCAGAACTCTTGGGCCAACCAAAACCGAAAGAGTCTCTAGGAAACTTCTTGTCATCCTCGTCTGTTCTGTCCCTCAAACTTGGCCGTGTCGATGTTCGTTTCCACGAGCCTTGGAGTCTACGTGACTTCATCAACGAGCAGCAAGTGCGACTCACGACTTTACCACCGCATATCAAATCTCCTGAGGATGTCGCCCTCAAACGTCGTCTCCTAACCACCCTTGGCTACAAGGTACTCTCTGACATCAACGCTGTCTCTGTAGTCATGCCTACCGCTCTGGTCGGAACCGTCCTTCTTACCCTGCGTGGACGTGGTGCCGGCAAATCAGAACTCGTGCGTCGAGTTGACTGGCTTACAGAAAGAGTGAAGAAGCAAGGAGGACGCATCGCACACTTTTCCGGCCTTCCGACTACCATTGTCGTAGAGCGTGCTCTTGATGTTCTTGGGCAAAATCTGGTTGGAGAATACAAGAACTTACCTGAGAAGACTTACTACGCCGCAGATCGATTCCAGCTCAGCTTCTATCGAAACATGACTATCCATTTGTTCGTGTCGGAAGCACTGGTCAGTGCTGCACTATACACAAAGGTGAAGATGGGCGGTGGTCCAGAGAACCAGAGCATTTCATACAATGATCTGTATGACTACGTCTTCTTCCTCTCGCAAGTAGGTCATTCCCTCTCCCTCGCCGTTCTCCTACTAATCGTTTAAGCTCTTCCGCGGCGAGTTTATCTTCCCCACGACACCTTTGGCAGAGAATCTTACCAACACATTGACCGGACTCGAATCAGAAAATATTATTTCAATCAGCCGGTCTGAGAATGATGGCAGCACAATCGAATCAATCTCACTCGATGAATCAGAGCGCCTCTCAGGTCGTGAGAACTACGACTTTTACTGCTTCCTGATCTGGCCATTCATCGAAGCCAGCTGGTTGGGCGCCATAAGTCTTCTAATGCTTACACCTCCTTCGCCTAATGCTTCACAGCAAACCTCGCTACCGTTGAACGCTGTCGTTACTCAAGCACAAAGACTAGGCAAGACCTTGTATGCCCAAGGAGACATCTCGTACCTCGAAGCAGTCAATCGTGAAACGCTGCGGAATGCTTATACGAGATTCGCCGAGAGTGGGATCATCTCCATCACATCGCCATCCAAGGACGGCAAGATCCCTGCAGCTGTTCATCTCACTGCTGAGTGGTTGCCCGAGAGGACAGAGGATGGACAGATCACGGCTCAAGGCAAGCTCTGGGAGTTTTGTGAGAGCATAAGCAAGGCAAGACGAGAGGGAAAGAACAGACGTGATGGCAATACGGTTGTGAGAAGAATCTTCGGACTGGTGGAATTGGTTGGTGCTGGCTTGTGGAAGGATGTGGAACCCTCGACGGTAGCTATACCTGTCAAAGGGGGTGCAGAGTGGAAGGCCAAGAGAAGGGAGATTCGATCTTCGCCAAAGCTATGAGCTCAACGAATTGCACCTTCCTAAACCTTCCACCCAGCGGGTAGATCGTGACTGCCTCGTAGATTGCGCATGGGTCTCAGTGACAACAAACACCAAAGATCAAACTCTCAGCCTGCCAACAGCACTTTGACTTTCACCCCTTATATACCAGCACAATCGCCTCCATCACATCACCACCATCGCTTTACCGCCAAGCGGTGGTTGGCCCAGCGGTCTCACGCCAACACAATGTTGGCGACCCCCGCTGGTATCCCAAGGTCCTCGGTTCGATTCACGCCATCGCCGCAGGACAATTATTAGAGCCGTGACGCTCCCACCCCTCGACAACCGAAATGAAACCAGGTTTACTGGTGGCTTTCTTCCCGCGAACGGGCTCTATACGACTGAGTCCTAGTAGCGGGGATTTGTTTTGGTGGTTGTGTTGATGTTTTATTTTTTGGGGGTTTTCTCGTCACACTTGTTTTTTGAGCAATGGATTTGGTGACGTGTTTTTTGTTCGACTCACGTTTACAGTCTTGTGTCAAAGTCGTCTCTTCCAGGTCTCGAACCTCAGTATTGCACCTTGATGATCTGCCCCATCAGTACCGCGGCAAACCACATGCCGAACACACCTTCTCGAACTCTTCGATTCTACCCGCAACAATCTCCTCTCCACGCTCAATAGGCAAGTGCTTCTCCCCCTTTGTCTCAATCAAAGCATTACGCAGACTTCTCAATGAGAGCACATTGTCTGTACACGGCTCGCCCTTTGCAACCATGGTTCCATCCTTGGCTTGCACCCTCGCCTCCACAAGCACAAATCCATTGCCATGCTCATCAGTCACCGGCGTACTTCTTCGCAAGATATCGAGTTGCTTGCGTGGATCCCCAGCGTGGAAGAGTCGGCGCAATTCATTCCAGATAGCTGGTTCCACAGGGCTGAACGCTGCAGCAGATGACGCGGCGGAAGCGATGGTTGAGGGGTTGCGACAGACACAAATGGGTATCGAACGACTTAGAGTGCGTGTTCTTGGTGGTGGGGTTGGTTGGTGGTCGCCATTGCTGGTGTTGCGAGGGGGACTTGGTGTGCCGCTGCTGCGGCGACGGGGAGATTCTTTCATGAAGAGGTGGTCGGTGTCGCTGGACGTGTAGTCTTCGTCGTCGTTTGCTGAGCTGTAGTGGGTGAGACTCATGGTGTTGGTTTGTGGGTGTGGTCGTCGAGGATGGATATAGTGACTGACGGTATCTTTGGACTCGGATGCTGAAGCGGATGATGCAGAGGATGATGGGTTGTCTTGACTCCGGGTGAATTGACCTTGTCGTTGGCAGTGAAAGCGGTTGATTGTGTTGTTGTTGCTGCTGCTGCTGTTGCGTCTCCTTCTCTCCAAGATCTTGGACGTCGAACATATATGCATGGACATGTTTGTATATAACAAAGAGCTGCGTATGTTTGGCTTGCTTTGCTCTTGTCGCTTGCTGTTCCGGCAAACAAGACCTTTGTTTCCTGCTACCTTCGCTTGCTCGACATCAAATTTGGAGTAAGTCGAGAGACTCCAGAACAAAGCTTGCTGCAAAGACAAATATGATGGAGGAGATGCCACCTTTCGTGTCAACGCAACACAACATGCGCTGTGTATGTTTCATATCAAAAGGGTGGGAGTGAGAGACTTTGTCATGCGCACATATCCAACGAGATCCGATACTCGCTCTCTGCAGCAAGTACGGATATTGGACATGTGTGGCGGCTGCAAATGCTGGCTTTGCATATTCGGTAACCGCCCTGCGGGGAGAGTAGGGCGAAGAAGGCACGATTGATGTAACACACCTTTGATAGGGGCATTTTCCGCAGCAAAGCCTTGGCTGACCACCACCAAAACACGGTCTTGTGTCTTCTTGTACCTCTCTATCTCCCGTTTGCTTGGGATTTGTATGCCCTTTGTCCTCATTCGTTCGGGACGTCTTATGCTACCTGGTCCCATTCGTTCGGGAATCCATCTAGACCGCAATCTTTATATTGCGTCTGTCTGGTTGGCCAGAGTCTAGGCCACACGACATAGGGAATTGATTATTGCATCTGCCATACACATCGATCCACTGTTGATGAGCGTAGGTACCCGGGTTGCATCGGTGCAGAGATCTTCCATCCACGTCGTAGAAACCACAAGAGTACAAATCATCTGCACTTCTGCAATCGGACGGAGTCACTTCCATGAGAAGCTACTGCATCAACGATCAAGGCATCCACGATAAAGGACTGCGAATGGTAGATATTGTGCTGGTGTATCGTCCAATGAGAAGCACCAACACTCTCGGCTCTCGATGAGCGGCCCGATCAAGTCACGAGCACTCTGCGCTGTGTAGTCACAGGACAATGTCAAGTTCTGAAATTGGGAAATCCGGTTGTGTCGCGATATCTTGATGCATCTGGCTTTTCTACTGCGAGCAGATGACCCTTGACGGTAGCTAAGCGAGATCTGCTTCGCTGTCAGTATCTGATAAGTGTGTATAGACCAGCAGCTTCCTTTGTAGTAGGAGCGTACTCGGAACCAGGAACGACGTTCTTTGGCTCATTGGTCTTTGATACCCAATGAGACTTCATGTGTGGCAGCTTTCTTGGCTCTGGGCGTCAGCACCACCATCGATTTCTGACTGGAGATCAATATGTCTGGGTAGCTCAATTGGATATGCATCAAGACCGGACTCCGGCTCCTGTGAGTAGCATCGCATGTCCATGGCATTGGACAAGTATCATTTTCCGTCTCTCACTCGCACCATGGCTGGTGGGCTTGATCACGGCAGAAGCAAGCTCGAAGCATACCTCGTGGTTGATCTGCTGGATTCGGGCTACGATCCGGCTCGAGCTAGATGATGTGGTATCGTGGTAGTTGCTTGGGAGGGGAAACTCATTGCTATGTCATCAAGGGAAAGAAAGTGAGTAAAGACAATCGCGAGCTTCGGATTTCTTTTTTTGTAGAAGACGAGATGGTAAGGCTAGAAGTCCAATCGAAGTCATCTCAAGCACAGCAAGATGACTATGAGTAACAGAGCAGTCTACGCTGTTGCTCCTGAAGCTTGCGCTGCAAGGACACAGACATTGCTGGAACGGCCTTGTAAGTATTCACCGAAGTGCAAAAGGCTTGGTCTCGTAGAGCCCTTTTGCGTTCAACAGGAGACGACTGAGTAGAGGCATAAAGAAGCCGATCAGACAACCCGGCCGTCCATCCGGATCCGATCCCAAGATTTGGACCGAGATTCCGTCAGAGGTTCACAGTGTAGGAAATGTGTTCGCAGCAGAATTGCGTGAACCCTTTCGCGGCAAGACCGAACGGCTCTTGCTCAGCGCGTGACAGCGGGGCATGCTGTGTGGTCTAGACCGCTTTAGGTTAGGTAAGTCTGGGGTTGCGGCGGAGATGCCCCTCGGACCGCATTTTTCGAATGCCGTTTTGGAGGGCCGAAGTGGCATGGACGAGCAGCCGAATCAATCTGCCGTCGACTTTGTTCACGGGTCCATGAGCTACAGTAAAGTAGTATATAGACCGAGCTCCCCTGGGGTTCCCGTATCTTCTCCTGTATCTCAATCTCCAATCCCCCATCCACCATTTCCCTCTTGAAGCCTTTCAGAAAGTTGCCTTCCCAGCACTTTCGTACTCCGTACCTCTTCAGAAAGCCACCTCTCTGTCCTTGCACTCCTCGCAATCTCATACACACAACCGCCACAATGTCGACCAACGCAAGATTTGACCCCAACTTTACTCCCTATGTCGTCAATGCCATGGGACCCAACACACCCGAGCGTGCTCGTGTCATTCTGGGTTCTCTGATCAAGCACATTCACGACTTCACCCGTGAGGTCGAGCTCACCCCCGCTGAGTGGATGATGGGTGTCGACTTCATCAACTCGATTGGTCAGATCAGCACTCCCATCCGCAACGAGGGTCACCGTATCTGCGATGTCATTGGTCTCGAATCGTGAGTTTGACTGTCCAGACTGGGTACGAACGTTGCTAATCACCAACACAGCCTCGTCGATGAGATTGCCAACCGTATCGTCACCGAGCAGGGCATGTCTCCCACCTCCAACGTCATTCTCGGCCCCTTCTGGTCGCCCAACGCTCCTTTCCGTGAGCTCGGCGACAGCATCATTCAAGACCACAAGGAGGGTGGCAGAATCACATACATGCACGGTGTCCTCAAGGACATGGAGACCGGTGCTCCCATCGAGGGTGCCGTTCTCGACATCTGGCAAGCTTCTTCCAACGGCCAGTACGACTTCCAGGACCCCAAGCAGACCGAGAACAACCTCCGTGGCAAGTTCAAGTCCGACAAGGATGGCAAGTTCAACTGGTACTGCTACCACCCCACCCCCTACTCTCTTCCCACCGATGGCCCCGCTGGTGTCCTCCTCAGGCTCATGGACCGCTCTCCCATGCGTCCTGCTCACATCCACTTGATGATCACCCACCCCGAGTACGCCACCGTCATCAACCAGATCTACCCCAGCGATGACCCTCACCTCGACATTGACTCCGTTTTTGCCGTCAAGGACGATCTCGTTGTTGATTTCAAGCCCAGAAAGGACGACCCCAAGGCTCAGCTCGACCTCGAGTACAACGTCACCTTGGCCCTCAAGAAGCACCACCCCAACCCCAACTCTGCTCCTCCCGCTTCTTCCTTTGAGCGCTCGATGGGCGGTGCCAAGAAGCCCATCAACCCCAACAACCCTCCTGCCAACCTGTAAAATACCTTGACACATGAAAAAGTTGGAGACCGTTCATGACGAGGATGGCATACTTTTACGATTTAACATTCGCTGAGAGTGGAGGGCATACTGTGTATACACCATACGGGATTCACACAAGGCGTCTTGGGTTTTGACATTTGACTGGCGAATTTTCTGCCATGTTCATGTTTTCTTGTTTTTGCAATATATCCAACATGAAATCTATTTCTTTCAACCTCAAATCAGTCGTATGTCTTTGCTGTGAATTGAATCTCAGCAACAGAGCTTGTGTTGGCGATACGCTGAGTGTTCTAATGGGAACTTCAAGTAGATTTTGCTTGGGGAGCAACCCTGTTACTTTGAACAAAGCACATAACTCAACGACGTGACTGTATCCTTGCCTTTGAATCATGCCTGAATCCTTTACATCCTCTCAAAAACAACACTGAATGGAAACTATTCATTAAACCTCGCATTGGGGTTCAATAACGAGTCTCCGCCAGATGTCAACGTCGGAGCGTTTTCGGACACATCTTTCGGTAACATCTCCATTCACTGAATTACATAAACAGGTGCAATCCCCCATTAAGTTCCCTCTAGCATCCATACGCCAGGACCATTGAGCAATAGCTCGTTCCACAAAACAATCATGAGCCACGATCACAGCGAATTCACGGCTCATAACCGTGATACTTGGGAGTAAGTCAGATTTTCTTCTTCAGGTCCAGTGGCCATCACAAGGACCTCTGATCCTGCCGTGTCCCTCTTTGCTCCATGCTGGCTTTGATTACATCTCTGATTGGATTCCTACTAACCTTTCCATCACAAGCTCAAAAGCAAAAGACTATGATACAAAGCCCTGGCAGAAGAAGATAGCAGCTCAAGTAGCCTCAGCTCTGACATCTCACGCCACCTGGTTAGGAGCAGACTGGGCATCTCCTTCGAACAACGAATGCAGACTTCTAGACTATGCGTGCGGAACCGGCAGTGTAACCCGAGTGCGCATTCACCCCTTTCCCACAAGGGCCACCAAAGATACTGATATTGAGACTGTAAACAGGCATTGTCCAGCCACATCACCCACGCAACAGGACTAGACATATCCCCTGGAATGCTAGACCAATACACCACTCTACTATCCTCATCACACCCATTCCTACATCTCACCACCGCAATCGCAGATTTCTGCTCCGAAACCACCGACGCCACAACTTTCGCGTCCTTTGATATCGCAGGCGTAGCCCTAGGTTTCCACCACTTCAGCAACCCCACCCTGTGTATCTCTAACCTATTCTCTTCCCTCAAGAGCGGCGGTGTATTGTTCATCGTCGACTGGCTTCCAAAACAAGTTTCCGCTGCCGAACACATTGGTCATGAACATTCTCATCCTGATTCTTCCTCCTCCTCCACAGACACTGAAGAGTGGAAAAAGATGCAAAAAACGATAAAAACAAATGGGTTTACGGAAAATGACATGAGGGCATTCTTTGAAGGGGCAGGGTTTACAGAGTTTGGGTTTGTGGTTTTGGAGGAAGGGTTTTTGTTGCAGATGAATGGGAAAGAGGTTGAGAAGAGGGGGTTTATTGCCAAAGGGAGGAAGGTGTAAAGTGCCATGAGGGTTGGATGCTGCTGTCTCGTGTTAATCAATGCTCTTTCCGAGTTTGTTTAGTTGATCTCAGAATGGTGCTCTTGCCTATCTAGCGACTGCGTGGCTTCTGATCTTACCTGGGCATACACCTTTATAAGCTTGAATGATCAAATCCATTTCCAATACAAGCAGCGGTGGTCTAACGGTCAAGACGCCACATCAATGTGTCTTGCGAACACAAGCAGAAAGGGATGGCAGAGTGCTACGCCCTGTTGTCCTGGACATGTGGAAATCGTGAGTTCGAACCTCACTCGCTGCGTTAATCTTTTGCACTTGTCATGGCTTGCAAAGGTCAAATTGGAGTGTAAGTCGTTGGTTGAAGAATGTCCAATGAGTTGGAACGATTTAATCGTAATACCATCTATTCCATCCTTTCCGCATGCTTTTTTGTGTGTGAAGTCGAAAATTCTATAGACGAAGAACACAGTCATTGACCTTAAGCCAAAGACTTGAGGTCGGTCATGCCGAGACGAGAAGCCTCCTCGGAGAAGAGAGTCTTGATCTCCTTTGCGTCGGTCTTGCCGTCGAGCTTGCTCTTGAAGACGGCAAGGTCGTCGACCTCGAGCTTGGCAATCATGGCATCGACGTCGTTGAGGGCCTGGTCGATTTGAGCAGGGCTGGCCTCGCCGTCGGCAAAGTAGTTGCCATCCTTGACGGCACCACGGACGACACGCTTGTTCTTCTTTGCGGCGTTCTTGGCTGCCTCCTTTGCCTTCTTGGTGTCGGCCTTGGCTGCCTTGTCGGACTCCTCCTTGTCCTTTGCGAGGCGGGCTTCCTCTTCCTTGGCCTTTGCTGCCTCTTCGGCGAGTCTGGTGGCTTCGGCCTCTCTTTCGAGTCTCTTCTTGTTCTTCTGTGCGTGCTCCTCCTTCTTGAACTTCTTGATGCGCTCGTCGAGACCGAGACATTCGTCGACCATCTGGCGCAGACGCTGGTTGTCCTCGGCCTTTCTCTTCTTGCGGGCGTTGTTGTTCTTGCGCTCGACGTGACGCTTCTGGTCACGGTTCTCGTTGTCATCAGGAACATCCTCGTCGAGGTACTCGAAGGTTCTCCATGAGTCAAAGTTGTACCAGAAGTTGTAGAAGTTCTCGACGTGCTCGCGGGTGCTGTTCTCGTCGCCGAGCTTGGGGACGGGCTGGGTCTTGCTGAAGCGGCCCTCGGCCTTGAAGACGTTGCTCCAGAGTTTGTAGAAGTTGCCCTTTTGGGTCTGCTTCTTGGATGGGGGCTCGACCTCGGCGGCCTCGTCGACGGAATCGAATTGGCGGCGCTTGACGGGATCGCTGAGGATCTCGTGGGCTCTTTGGATGCACTTGAAAAAGTTGTCGTCCTCGTTACCACCGGCAGCGGCTCTCTTGTCGGGGTGGTGCTTGAGGACCTTTCTGCGGTGGGCCTTCTTGATCTGCACCTCGGTGGCCTTCCAGCGGTACTTTGTTATGCCGAGAACGGCATAGTGGTCCTGGCTCTGTGTGGTTGTTAGACGTGGGGGTTGGAGCATTGGAATTGACGATACACACCTTCCAGTCCTTGGCCTCGCGGGCAAGCATGGCAGGGTCCTCGGGCTCACTGATGTAACCAGCATCCTCGTCCTCGACCTGCTTGACGTTCTCCTGGGCGCGGATACGGTCATCCTCGGAGAAGGTACGCTTGTGGCGAGTCTGTACAATACGTTAGTCTAGGTTCACGATCAGTGGATAGGTCACAATCATACTCTGCGGGCGTGGGCCAAGAAGTAAGGGCCGACGGGCTCGACGTTGCGACGAGCGGCAGCAGAGAGCTTGCCAACAGCCTTGAAGTCCTTGTCGGCGGACCAGCCGGCAGGGAGGGTAGGCAGGGCCTTGTTGATCTGAGATACAGACATATTGATGTTGATATGGGGTAGATGCAGAGTGAGAGGAAGAGACTCGCTGCTCAAAATCTGCCCCGACAGAGTCTCGATTTTTTGGTCCGGGGAATCGAGCTTGGCGCGCGCATTCGCCTTGTCTGCCATCATGGCGACAATTATTTACGCGTGAAACAGACAGTTAATTCCTAGGCTTTCACACATTCAACAGATACATCATGTCGTCACAGATTATAACCCACAACAAGACAGTCGTCCTGTCAACATACCGCAACCTCCTGCGCGCAACCCGCATCGCTTTCCAAGGTACCCACCCATCGCCTTCGACTTACAACAGCACGACCAAGTCGCTAACCCAACATCCTCCTCCCAGGCGACCACGACACACTACACAACTCTCGCAAATTCGCACGAGACTCGTTCGATCAAAACCGTGGCGTCAAGGCTGGCAGCATTGAAGCCGAAAAGGCCGTCGAACATGCACAAGGAGTGGCTCAGATCCTGAGGGAAAATGTAGTACAAGGCGCAACCGACAAGGAAGAGTCCGGAGCTTACAGTGAGTCCAGGCTGCTCCCACCTTTGACGACTGAATCTTCGACCACTGACACGACATTACGAACTAGAATTGCGAATTCACGACCACACCGAAAAGGGCGACAACGAGTCGGTCAAGCAGTTCAAAGGAACCACAAAGTCTTTTGCAGAGGTCAAGCGCTGCTCTCTGATTTGATATGTAAAAATAATATGATACCCCTGTTTGTTCGACCCTAGGCAGACCTCCGTCTCGAGAAGACAAAGCTTCAAAACGCCATGCTTTCCTGCCAAAACGCCGTATCTTCGTATATCTGTTGCAAACAAGGACTTGCCTACTCGCCTGCCAAACTTGCGTATTGAACATCCTCTGATCCTGGCGGAGGCGCGACCAGCTCAAAGTTGTCTGTGCTGCCAGATGGTTCAGCTGCCGAGGATGAAGGACCAGCAGCAATTGCCGGCCTTGTAGCTGAAGCTGCCTTGACTGCTGCGTTCGTCTCGCGTCCAGCTCTTGCGTTCGCCATGCGAGCTTCTCTATCCATGTTGTCCAATGTCTTGGGCTTGCCCCATTGCACTCTGAGTGGCACACCCTTGACAACAGCTCTTCCTTGACATGAAGCAGCCGCTGCCTCGGCTGTATCTCTGGTCATGTAGTTGACAAACGCGCAGTGTGATCGATGTGAACAGACGAGAGATCGGAGAGCTCCGAATTGTGAGAAGAAGACGCGAATGTCGTGCTCGGGAAGATCATCCTCAACACCAGTAACGAAAAGTGACATGACATTCTTGTCGGCCGGGGGAAGAATGTCTTGTGGTTGTGGTGGCAGAGTTGCTGTGTTGGGGAAAGGGCGTGCTCTGGATGCACCCTTGACGGGGCGTGATGGAGGTCCATATCCTGCTGGCCTCGAGTCTTTGGTACGAATAGGTCCAGGTCTGGCACCTTCTGAAGAAGGGCCCTCGAGCATCTTTTGTCCTGACGCAGCACCCTCCTCTTCCAATCTTCTCTGTTTCTTGTAGTGAGGCTCGCTCTGGGCGAGTCTGCGCAGCAAATCCCTAGCTTTTTCGTCCGTCTGTTCATAAGCCTCGATAGCTCCTCGACCCTCTTCGATTTCCTTCTCGTGATTTTGCGCGTAGTATTCTCTGTTGATTTCGCTGTTGGGTCCGGGTGTGATCATCTTCAAGGCGGCGTCGCGCACAACGATGGGAAGTCCAAAGCTCAGATCGAGCATACAGCATTGGCAGCAGTTCTTCAGTCGAGCGCATGTAAGGCAGAGGTTTGTTCGCTTTTGGCGGGCTGTACGGTCGGTCTTCCAGCGGAACACTGTGAATGGGCGAGTGCAGATTTTGCTGCATCTTGTTAGTTTCAAGCTCGAGAGCAGTAGACGAGGATGGGTGCCCACCATTCAGCGCCGTAGTCTTCTTTCAAGACTTGAACATAAGGGTTGTCACCAAGACACTTTTCACAGGCCGAGGGCATGTCGGTCGACTCCCATCCTGAGCGGTTCAGATCCTGCTTGGGAGGCATGGTGGTCGCAGGCTGAAGACGACGAAAGTGGTATGAACAGAATCGCGCGAGTTATTGGAAGCGGTTGATGGGTCGTGGAGGTGGCGCGACGGGTGTGGAGTCTAGAGGCGACAAGAAATGATGGTTGCTGTATAAGCAGAAGCTGAGGCTTGAACGCCCGTCGCAGATGCAAGGAAAGTGACGACGTTCTTGCCGAAGTTCAACCTCCTCATTCGAAACAGGCACCTCCGTCTTCTCTCCGCAAATGATGAGCCGGATCCCACGGGTTCCGTATGCATGTAAGAGCAGCGGCGGAAATTTGGGT
>JALPCE010000206.1:0-43848 GCA_026538705.1 Aureobasidium sp. GC_Fusr_1
TCGGTCGCTTCTCTCCTGGCACTATCTCGGTGCCAATGGCTTGCTGACATGCAGTGACCTCATAAATCGTCTATCTCGCCGAAGGATTGCAGACGCTCCTCGTACCCCTTCAAACCATGAACTAACTTCATATCACGTTGCAAGCAAATGAACAACGACCAGATCAACATTTCGCTCTGTCTCAGTGTAGTGCCACTCAATCGTTGCGGCCAGCAGCTTCCAGGCTGTATAAAGCTAAAGGCGTGTGCAAAGTGTGCACTGACTTAGCCTCTATTACCAGTCCTGTCAATCCATCGAGAGTCCATACTTTACGACCTTTTCTCGTGCAGTCAGGTAGATATTGGAAGAGACAAAATTGGAAGATTAAGGGCATTGGAAGAGATGGTGGGAAGAATGGGCTGTATGTACACCTTGCATCATGCGCACCTCACGGGATGACTCCTAGAAACCGTGATTAACTCACTCTAACACCAGCACAACTCACGTTGCCATATTATAGTTGGGGAAGGAGCAATTGAAAGCCAGCCACAAACCCCCCGACGACTTCGATTTGCATCTTATTGACCCAACACCATTATTAAGGTCAAGCCTCGGGTCTACTGGCCATCTATACTTCGACTTCACTATTTATGAAAAGGTGTTCGCCATCCTGTAGTGGCACGTATGTTGAGCATGCAAGAACAAGGTTTTCGTCTACTTGCAGCGCGACCAGTTCCACGATGACAAACCTAGGTCTGGAAGCCCAGTCCAAATGGTCGATACTCCCCCTGGAGTCACACAAACTCTCGTCAAACAGGGCAGGATCTATCCAGAGCCGTTCTCCTGACAGCTCTCTGCGGCCACCGCTCCCTTCTATACAGTCTTCTGCATTGCCGATCTTCTAGTTGCTGACACTTATGCACTACTTTTTGTATTTTCCAAATCTCTCTCTCGCCATCTCCTAGATCATCTCTGGTGTCAAGACCACATCTGGATCGATCTTTGAACCTCTCCAAGCACCATGCCAGTCAAACCCTACCCTTGTCTCTGCATCGACAGCCAGTACTTCCTTTCTCCTGAGCTCATACAACAACCAATCCCTCTCTTCGAAGCTGGTGGCTTGCATCTCGAGTCTTGTTTCTGCAATTGCGGCTCTCATGTATCCAAGTCGTTACTCTGTGCGTCCGTTTTTGAGCATGTCGTCGAGTTTAGATTCCAAGCCTTTGAGCACATCCTCGCTCACGGGTTTGAAGTAAGCAGGTAGAAACTCTCTTCCACAGCGATCGACTATCTGTTCCAAGTACCTGCGTTCTTCAGTATCCGCAGCGGAGGGTAAGAGTAATAGTTTCTGGATCGCATGTTCATGGTGAAGTTCACTGAGTTCGCGTGATTGCATTTCAGCAATATGCCCGCATAGTTCTCTCAAAGGCGCTTGGTCGCGGTGTCGTTGGCGTATCTTGTTCTCGTATTCCTCTCGCAAATTGTCGAACTTATCGCCGTCAAAAGTCTCTGGCCATCCTGCTTCGAGATAACTTGTGATTCTTCCTCGGCTTTTGCATCTGCTGCTTTCTGTTCCTCCAATGTTGCTTCTGCGAGGAGGGTGTCTTCTTGCAGTGCAAGAAGTTCTTCATCCTGGATAGTCTCATCTTCGAGAGTTTGTTCTCTGTTAGTGTCGTCTTCAGACCATAGGGAAGACGAGGTATCACTCGTTTCTTCCTCGTCTGCCTGCCAATCTTGGTGTTCGAGGTCGTCTTCTTCTGGCTCATCGGTCATCAGCCAGCCCTTTTCTTTTCCCTCCTCTTCCTCCATCTCTCCGCCTTCCTCATCAGCACCTTCACACACCAGACTCCGGGTGCTGGTATAGGGAGCAAAGGACACAGAAGTAGGCGGCAGATAACGCATCTTGATGAATAGTGTATAGAGTTCATCCATCAGAGAAGCTATAGTAACAATTTTCGGATGAGGTTTGGACGGGTATATGGTATCATATACTGAGACGTCTGTCGGCGTGATGAATGGGCGTAAATATTTGGTCTTTTGAGCCAACTCCTCGTAGGTTGTTAGGTCGCTCATGGCTATTCTTGTGCTTGATTCCTAGCAAGGCATTGATCGGTGGAAAGAATTGGCCTGTCCAAGAGATGGAACCGATATTGTGCGCTGGATAGCTTTGCATGATGTTGGAAAATAGGCTGCAGTCTCACAAACATCGCGGTTCATAGGCAACAGTGGGTTGACGAATGGCGCATCGGATCAATTTCATCTTCTGCATGGCAACCCCTGTCTCGTGCCTCAACCCGTCTGTCCGTCCTCCCCGTGTATAATAAACGATCACGAGGTGACTATGAAAATACACAATACTTTCTACAACAGAGAAACATCCACGGAGAGAACGTAACTTCCAGGTATTTCTATGGTGACACCTCTGTTTAGAAACAAACTGTGCATTGTTATAGCTTATAACAACACATTGGGCCAGTGAGGGAGAGAGGTCGATGGTGGGATTGGGGCCATGCCCGTCTTTTACACACGAGGAGGGTGTGCCAAATTACTGTATCATCCAGAGTGAATCGTCGAGATAGAAATGTCGGTCCTCTCGATTGCATACCTGTTCTAGCATATGGGAATGGTGTTTCTGGAAAGCATCATCTTTTATTACGGCTATCATATGCGAGAATCGGATTGGCACTCGTGACAGATAAAAGCTGTCTGAGAATGACACTCTTGCACCTCTTTCTCTTCTCTACATAGGAATGGGAACTACTTCCTTTTGATGTCCCTCAATGATCCGTAATGGTCTCGCTCCTACACTTCCTCTGTGTCCCTCCAAGCCTGACATGATCTCTCCTCCTCTCGGGTTCATGTGTATCATGGTCATCATGACTCTCGTAATCTCGGCGCGGCGCGGTATTCTACCTAAGGGACTGAGCGTGCTTCTGTCCGTCATGTAGATGGCGGTGACGATCAGAGAGAGGTGTCCGTGTAGACACTTGCACTACCCCTCCGCATATGCCTATGTTCAATCAAGCTCACAAGACGAGCTTCGACAAGTCCGGGCGCCTAGAACCAAATCTTGATGAGCTCCTCGCTGACTGCAGATGGTAGCAAGACACCAGACTCGGTAATGATGCCAGAAATGAGGTTAGGGGGCTGTTGGAATCACGTTAGCTGTAGTCGTCTAGAACAGGTATAAGATGACATACTGTAAAGTCAACAGCATCGGTGTTGGCTACGCCGTCCGAGACACCGGCGTCAGATAGGATGTCCATGTCAGCGACACCCTCATCCTTTGCAGAGACGCTTCCGCTAGTGCTGACAGCGTCCCCAGTAGTCTTGAACTCGACAATGTTCTGATCGATACCCAGATCCGTTTGTCCTAGTGGGTATAGTCTAACAAACTTGTGGCTCTCCGAGACAACGTAAAAAGGTTTGTTGGCGGCCTTGGCCAGCATGGCAATCTGATAGGTGCCCAATCTGCTGATGATACCTCCGTTCTCGACAACACCTTCAGCACCGACGAAACATTGCGAAACCTGGTTCAAGCTGTATGCGATGGCAGTAGGAGGAATGGTGGCGACAGGAATACCGAGCTTGCGCAGCTGAGCGATATTGTCACTGCTCTCTGCATCTGACGAGTCGGAAACGACATAGATGACGCGGAATCGAATGCTGCCTTGAGCACCGAAACCAGCGCTCGTCTCTGCAGCTGAGCGCAAGAGGGCGCCGACGACACGCGAGCCTCCATTGGTCAAGACAGTGTTGCCGTCGCGAACGAAATGTCTACCAAAACCAGCAATTTTGTCACGGGCTTCCTTTGCGCGCTCGACGAACAAGCGACCGTTCTGTACCAGATGAGTGCGGATAGTGTCAAAGTCGCTGTTACGGCCAGCAGTAGGTTTTTGCAGAGTGGTGATGATGTAGCGTTGGAACAAGTCGGTGCCGGCCGAGAGAGAAATGGGGTTGGGAATGCGAGCCTTCAATTCGGCTGTCAGAGTAGATAGCAGGTCCAGGGTTTCCGAGACGGTGGTCGCAGGAGTGTGAGCGAGAGCAAGGACCAGAGCTTCGATGGCAGCGACAGGCATGGTCAGCTCTGGGTCGTCGGCCAGCAGACGCTTGTATGTGTCGACGACATCGAAATTTTGCTGCTTGTTGGCGGTGACCATCTTGTTGAGATAGTAGCTGTCGAGCAGCGAGAGACGGAGGACCGAAGGACGGGAGAGAGGCGGGGGATGCGAAGAGGCAACGGGCGAGGGAGGTTGAATGTGGATATCAGCTGGTGGTTTCTGATATCCGGCTTGAACTTGGCCTTTGGGGAGTGACTCTTTCTGTTCGAGCAAAGAAGCTTCAGCTAGCGAGTCATTAGTCGGCGTCGGCTCGGAGTTCAAGGCCGGTCGTTGTCTGTCGTCTTCCTGCATCATCTTGCTTGTCTTTGTCTTCTGCATCTTGGTAGAGCGAGGCCATGTCAGACTTGGACTTCTCTGGCCCATCGCATCCCGTCAGGTCACCAAGTAGTACCCCTGATCTGGCGCAACTGTGATTGCATGCTGGGTCATGCCTTGCTCAGCATTCCGCCAAGGCGGGTGAATGCACATGCTAGCTCCGTCCCTGTTTGACTGCCCCTCAGCGGATTCCCAAGCGTCTGTCTCTCTCTATTGCTGTGCCACTCAACCCTCGTCCGAAACAATGACTACCCTCGACCCAGCCACCGGCCGTCCCTTGGCCGACTCTGCTATCCAGCGAGTCCTGTTCATCTGCCCACGCGTCCATGTCTATCAAATCCCCCCTCTCACCTCCAACAAGGGCTTCTCTGCTGGCTCATGGACCGCTCCTCCGCGCCCGACTGCCCAGATGATCTTCACCGCTCGCCTGCGCATCATCGAGACATCGCTATCAAACCAGATCAAGACCGACATCGTGCTCGAGGACCCCAAGACTGGTGACCTATTCGCCGCTGCCCCTTACACGTCCCCTGCTGTAGTTGAGCAGGCCAACGACAGCAGTCGCTTTTTCGCTGTCCGTGTCGTTGGCGAAGGCGGCATGAAGGCCACCCTGGGTATGGGTTTCGAGGAGAGACCTGACGCCTTTGACTTCAGCATCACACTGTCCGAAGCTAGAAAATTGCTCGGCATGGACCAGAACGTCGCTCCCGGTCAGGCACAACCCCAACACATGAGCAGAAAAACAGTTGAAGAGCCCAAGAAAGATTTCAGTCTGAAGGCGGGGGAGAGCATCCACGTTGAGATTGGAGGCCGTGGCAGAAGGCAACAGCAATCAAGTGCTCCATCCAACGACGATGGCAGCGCTCTCTTTTCCATCCGCCCTCCGCCTCCGCCCGCTTCTGGAGACGACTTTGCACTTCCTTCTCTTGCTCCTCCACCCTCAGCTGCTCACGTCAAGGCCGCGTCCAAGAGTCCTTCGCCCGCAAGGCAACAGTCGCAATATCAATCCCAGCCGAACCACAACCAGCCTTCAGCCCAAGACCTGGGCTTCGACGATGGCGAATTTGGCGAATTCCAATGAGTGATAATAATAATACAGGATGCTTGATATACAGGTTGTGCTTTATATACATTGCAAAAGACTTCATCATCATGATCGGGCATTGAGCAGCGCCCACAGGAGTCCGACTACTGCCACACCAGCTGCAGCGCCCTCGAGAGCTATCGTCGTCACGTCAATTCTCTTGACTGTGACTTGACGATCGGAGAAGAGGTCTTGCAGTCTGGCTCTATAGAGTGCTAGCTTGGCGGCTAGAACTTGCCTCCACAGAGCGAACCTCTCTTCCCAGTTCTCGGGTTCTGGTCGTTCTATCGCCTCTTCGACTGCTTTCTCTGCGGTTTCGTTGATCTCTGCAATCGGATCACCAACTTCAATGGCTTCTTCGGGCAACAGCTCTCCAGCTGCTAGCGGTATCTCCCCAGTTGCTACTTCGCTGTCGGTCATGGCTTCGGGTTGCACATCAGGCGCTACTTCTGTCACCGTCTCCGGCATGACTTCTGCAGCAACTGACTCGACCGTATCAACAACTTGCTTCTCGAGCTTCTCAAGAGGCTGGGCGATAGGCTCGTCAACCTTGGCGACTTTAGCCTCGACAGCAGGAGCCAAGGATGGCGCGATCGTCGTCTTCTCGTCCAGAGCAGTCTTGATCTCTCTCACGATTCTTCGCCTTCTCCAGGGTTCGAAGATGATCAAGTTGGCCAACAACAAGAAGATATTCAGACCCATAAGACCAAACGTTACCCAGGTGCTGTTGCGACGGATTGTGTCACTCCAGATCTGCTCTTCGTGGTATTGCTTGCGTTCCTTTTTCTCCAGCTTTCCTCTGGCATCCTCGAGATCGCGTTCGGCGTTTGCAAGGTGCTCTTTTGCGGCCTGCACAGCCTGTTCGTTCAAGTGTTCGGAGCGAATGAGGGACATGTAGCGTTCGAGATCAGCGGCTGACCATGAGTGTTTGCGTTCGAGAAGGCCGACCACTTCTTTTTGCGAGGCGGCTTGCTGACTGTAGGATGTCGTGTAAGCCACCTTTGCGGCATTAACTTCGGCATGGGCGGCCTTGACTAGTTGTTCTGTTTTTGATGTTAGACGACGTAGACCATAGAAGGCGTATCCAATTAGAAATACCTTGGTCGATGATGTCGCGACGCAAGCGTTCAATGCCAGAGTAATCGGTGCCGGTGTAGTTGTTGACTTTGTGGCTGACGACTGCAGCCTTTGCTAGCAGCTCATCCATGCGTTCTTGTACCCGTTTCGATAGCTGCCATCTCTGCTCTTGGTGTTTTGAAGGCAGTGCCTCTTGAGTGACTGCCTCCTCTTTTGCGACCTTCTCAGCTACCACTTCCGCTTCTGTCTTTGGAAGTTCTTCCTCCACAGAAGTTTTCTTTGGAGTGTCTTCCCACGTTTCTGGCGCGGAAGTTGCAAAAGCTGGTTCAGCAAGCTGTTCTTCTACAGCAGGTACAGGCTTCGGCTCCGGCGCTGTTCCGCGTGGAGGCACGGGCCGGGAAGCTCTCGCGGCATCGAGAATAGCTGCATCAATTCTTTGCTGTAGACGTTCAGGCGGCGGTGGCATGTAGAACCTCTCATCTGTCTTTTGGGGCTCGGCAGCTTTCGTCTTGTCGTCCTTGGCTCCGGGATCATTGCGACCCGGTGTAGAGGCAGCTCTCCAAGCCGAAGAGCTCCATTTCCTATCGCCGGTCCATTGGGGTTTGGACGGAGAGTATGGCCTCGTAGAAGAGAGTCGACAAAGCGGTGCGATTGGGCGAATTATGACGGAGCTTGATCTCGCCGAGGCGGCAATGTTGCGTAGCAATGCATACGGCCGTGTTGGTGTGCTCATTTCCTCTGGATCCTTCTCTTTCTACCTCATCCTCGCAGAGAAATTTCGACTGTTTCAAGTGGCCTTGTTGGAGCTTGTATGGAGGGGAAACCCTCACGTCTCGGTTGCTGCGGACGCTTTTCGGTGGAGCCGCTCATGGATGCGGATCGGCGCCGAATCTCGCCCTTCTGTTTACCCTTGACGTATGCGGCAGGTGCGTTGCCTTTCTTGCCATGTGCTTCGATTGCTTGGTTCACCGAACTTTTTTGGCCGCTCTCAACGCATCTCACTCATCCAAGTCTCCCCTTTGACCCTGCATATCAATTTTGATCCTCGACTTGAATCTGTTGCAATTCTCTTTTCTTGATCTAAGCATTTTACCTGCCACAAACTACACATCATGGCTCAATCACTCCCTGCTATGAAGACGAACCCCAAGTTCATCTTTTTCACCGACTTTGATGGAACCATCACCCTCTTTGACAGTGAGTATTGGTCTCTTGTAACGTCGCCTTCTGCTGCATCTTCTCTCATTGTTTACATTGTACTGTCCACATCCTTGGGTTTGCTCCAACAAAAAGCAAGGAGCATAAGACGCCTTCTGTCGATCCTTTCTACATCTACCACTATTCCCACCACTGCTATATTCATGACATCCTTTGCAAGAAGATATCACTTGTACTCTTTGCGATCGATCACAAAATGCTAATGGTCTTGCAGGCAATGACTTCATGGTAATTCGACCAGCAGACGCGAAAGATCTCTTTCGGATCTGATAATCATCAAGATCATGAATCTAACCACTCGGCCAGACCGACAACGTTGGCTTCGGCTACGAGAAGAGACGCGAGGGTAACATGAACGTCTTGAACGGTACCGAGAGCTTCAGGTATCTATACTCTCAATTCCCGAACCCGACCTTGGACTAAGCCACGACACAGAGACTCCTTCAAGCGCATGATGGACAGTGTCAAGATGCCTTACGATGAGTGCATCAAGTACGTCTCAGAAAACGTCAAGCTCGACCCTGGTTTCAACGACTATCTGCAGTGGGCCATCAAGAACAACATCCCCACGGTTGTTCTGTCATCTGGCATGGAGCCCATCATCCGCGCCATTCTCGAGAAGCTTGTTGGCGAGAACGCAAAGTACATTGATGTCATCTGCAACAACATCCAAGCAAGACCTGGCAAGCAGGTCAATGAGGAAGGTGGCTGGGAACTTGTCTACCACGACGACTCTCACTTTGGTCACGACAAGAGCTTGACCATCCGCCCTTACGCTCAGCTTCCTGCTGACCAGCGTCCTACTCTGTTCTACGCTGGTGACGGTGTGTCGGATCTGAGCGCTGCTAAGGAGACTGACCTTCTCTTTGCCAAGTCTGGACACGGTGAGTCCTGGATTTTGTTGACTCCATAGGTCTGAAAAGCTAATGGTGAACTTAGATCTCATCCAATTCTGTGTCAGAGACAAGATCCCCTTCACCGTCTTTGAGGACTGGAGGCAGATCAAGGCCAAGGTTCAGGAAGTTGTGTAAGTATCAGACATTTTCCGTCCATGTGATCATCATCTGACCGCTACATGTTTAGCGAGGGCAAGGTCTCGGTCCAGGAAGCTGCCAAGCAAGGTGTTGAGGCCTACGAAAAGGGCCAGGCTGGTGTCAACCCCACCGCCTAAACCAAACGTAGAGATTTTCTAGATACCTTTTAGACTGAATTAGGTTGGTTTAGAAAAGGGCGTACAGGGGAGAAAAGGATAGAGGGATAACCAGGAGCTGGATCAGGCGGGCCACTGATTCTGATAGATACCAATGTATAGAACATATCCATGGGAGTTCGAAACACTCTTACTTCACCTCGTCTAACTCAATGTTAGAGTAAACAATGATGCCTCCTTTTTCTAATCTTGACATCCACCTTGGAATACTTTGTTTTGCTAGAAGGAAAAAGAAAAAATGGCGTGCCAAGGCCTTCTTGGCTTTCCCGCGGCGAAGTCATGGCAGGTCGAATAATCGACATCTGCGACCAGGAATCCAGCCATACCGCACTCACACACGTCGCCATAAGCTCATCATGGCATTCAACCTATTTACACGCCTGTTCAGGCTACCTGCCACGGTGCGCCCCAACTTCTCGGCCCTCAGCACCACTCTTCGCACACCGATCGCCCCTTCACCACGCGCCTTCAGCACGTCGTCACCATTTTCGGCTACATACAACCAAGTCATGCGCGGCTGCCGTGTCGCTCAGAGAGCACGTAAACCTACCTCGCCGCAACTGAAGGACAGACCTGAGATGAAGGGTGTGTGCGTGCGTGTGGGTATCACCAAGCCCAAGAAGCCCAACTCGGGAGAGCGCAAGGTTGCAAGAGTCAGATTAAGTAACGGCAGAGTCGTTACCGCTTATATCCCTGGTGAAGGTGCGTTATACTCTGCTGAATTCTAAGAGAGAAAAGGACGAAAGGATGAATTGGGCGTGGGAAATGAAGCGTCGGAGATGCAGGACATCATGGCTAACGTGAGCATCCGCAGGTCACAATGTCCAGCAGCATTCTGTTGTCTTGGTCCGTGGTGGTCGTTCGCAGGATTGTCCTGGTGTCAAGTACCATCTTGTCAGAGGTGCTTTGGATCTGGTATGCCTTCTCTTCCACATTCTTCGTGACAGTCATGCTGATTATTCCCAGGGTGGTGTTGGTAATAGAATCACCTCGCGATCAAAGTATGGCACCAAGAAGCCCAAAGCTGCCTAAGAAATCCTACAATTTACGACATTACATCATACGCTTTCAACCTCTACTGTTCCTGGACTGCTCCAGGGATGATCGTCTGAAAGTCATGAGGCCTGACTTCTCAAGTGTCTCATCGTTCGTGCTGCAGCGAGAGCTTGGCGCCATGGCTTGCTCGCAGCATTCCATTCTACAGCACCCCACCAACTGTCTCTCTTCGGCCATTTTCTTGCTGTATTTAACATCCTCTTTTGCTCGCTGCCCTGAGTCTGGTCAGGTGCATATGCATGGCGTTTAACGGTGGGTGGTTTCTTGTATACTATTAGGAATGAGGTTTGGATAAGGCAGAGGCTTCAGTCAAGCACCAAGAAGCCAACATGTTCTTGCGCGAAGATCAGCCTCTCTCTCGTACGAAAGATACTACTTTGTAAAGCAAAGATCAGCCAAAACTATCGATGCCCAACTAACCACATCATGATCATCAATGGATGTACCTTTGACTCGCGACGGTTGTTTCAAGAGAAACTCGTCTATTGCGCACAACGTCTCGGTGTTTCTCGCTGCGCCTTCCCCACTGTACTACATAACTCGACCTTGCATGTCTCTCTAGGTGGTCTAACCCAAGGTATGTGATAGTTACTATCGATACGAGGCGATCCCCCTTCCGTCGTTCCTTCCTTACTAGTAAGAATTGCATAGCTTCCAAGAAAACGGTTCTTGGGTGTTTTATTCTTGGATGCTCACCCATGTTCTTTGGGGATATATAAGAACTCGACATTCTCTTGTTGAGTCTTCTGCATCCACTCGACTCATCAATCCGCAAGCTCGACTCAATATTATAATCCAAAGCATCTTTACATCCCTCTTGAACATACATTGACTTCGCCAGTTACAATGGCTCGTCTGCTTGTTCCAATTGCTCTGCTGGCTCTACTTACTAGGTATGTACCACCGACCACCTGACTTCATCATCGGCCATGCACTAACAGCACACATAGCACTGCTAATGCTGCAGCCTGCTCGCTCTGCCCCATATCAATCACCTACACCACGCCATCCGGCTGCCTGGCTCTAAACTGCCTTCAGCCCACGTGCACCGTGACAACCACAACCATCATCCCAACCTCCTACTGCAGCACAAAGACCCGCACAGCATGTCCCCGCTCCTGCGCTCCTTGCTCCACCGAGACCATTACTGGGCAAGAGGACCCTATTGTGGTTCAACCAACCATAAACCCTTCTGATTCCGCGACAACCGGTGAGCCAAACACCACCATCAATCCAGGCGGTCCGATCATTGTTACCTCTACTGATGCGCCTTCGTCGACTACAAATGGAGAATGTGCTCCATATACGGTTACGACTACTGCTTCAAACCCGGCATGTACATTCGATAGTTCGGACTGTATTAGACCGCTATGTGTGGTTGAGACGACGACAACGGTGCCTGTATGTGGTGTTCCTATCACAGAGACCGAACTTGCAGTGTGCCCTACCGCCTGTCCGGCTGGCTGTGCCACATTTGTCTACACGACCAGTGCCATGCCCACTTCGTCTGCAGCTTTGGACTGAGATGTTGACAAACGGGTGGACGCGTGAGATCGGAAAGAATGGTTTGGTCTGATTGTTCAGTCGGTTCCGAGTTTGATGGTCACTCTATATCTTCATAGCTCCTAGCAAATTGATTAGAACGATGAACAGTATATTGGTTACATTTCCAGAAAGGCTTCATTGAACAATCTCAAAGACTAGCTAGATAGCTGAAATTCATGTCATGTCCCTCACCCTGCTCTAAACGCCTCCGCGACCTCGACGCGGGGAGCCGAGGCATCTTTTCGTAGAGCATCCACCTCGGTGGTCATCTTATGCGGGGATACTCGATTGTTGTGGATGACTGCTAAGGTCAAGAAGCTTCCCTCTCACAACAATCGTATTGCCATATCCTAACGGACTACACTTCCTCACGCAATGACAGCCGCACCCAAGAAATCACTCGCTCTCTCACCACCGCCGACCCCACAAACCATCGGCGGAGGTTCCTCCTTCCCAGGCGTACCCACCATCGCTGCTCCTCCTAGCTCGCCCCGTCTCAAAGACAAAGTCTGCATCATAACCGGCTGCAACAGTGCTCTGGGTATCGGTAGAGCTTCAGCCTACGAGTTCGCTTCAGCGGGTGCGAAAGCATTAATCCTATCCGACTTTGACACTTCCAACTTGGACAACTGGAAACAAGATATTGAAAAGCTGTATCCGGAAACACAGGTGGTCGTACAAAAGGTGGATGCTGGGAATGAGGAGGATGTCAAGGCAGTGGTCAAGTTGGCTGTGGACAAGTGGGGAAGACTAGATGTGTTCTTTGCGAATGCAGGTATTGGAGGTACCATGGAACGAGTCTACGAAGTCGGCAAGAAGGAAGGCAAGTCCGAGGAAGAGTTTATGAGAACCATGAAGGTGAATGCATTGAGGTCAGTCCATGTCTTGTTCCCACTCCTCCGACCTCAAGACTTTAGACTGACGGTTCCAAACCAGTGTCTTCCTAGCGACAAAGCATGCCGCCAATGCAATGATGCAAAACAAACCCAACCCCAGTGGTTCAATCATCAACACGGCTTCGGTAGCCGGTCTACGATCCAATGCCGGGCCTACAGATTACTCTGCTTCCAAAGCCGCAGTCATCAGTATAACACAGACATCGGCCTACCAACTCGCCGGCACCAGCATCCGTTGCAACGCCATCTGTCCGGGTGTCATCGAGACCGGCATGACCGCACAAATGTACAAGGCAGCAAGGGCGAGAGGTAGTGAAGGTAAGATTGGCCAGCTGAATCCGTTGATGAGAGGTGCGGTAGCAGACGAGGTTGCAAGAGTGGCCTTGTTCTTGGCTACCAATGAAAGCAGTTATGTCAACGGACAAGCTTGGGCTGTTGATGGAGGTTTGAGTGCCGGTTTGCCATTCGTGCCGGGCAAGTTGGCGTAATATAACAAGACAACCGCTCAAAAGATACGAGAGTATATCATGAAGATTAGCGCTCTTGAACACAAAGAAAACATGTGCTAAATTATAGAGAGCATGTGGTCAACTTCGATGTACACCCCCTCTTCCCGGTCAGCAGATGGTGCTATAGTATGCTGTAAAAATGCACAGCTGTGCATCGAATCTGATGTGTGACGAGTGAAACGTTTAAATAATGTCTCGTTACAAGAAGTATTGTGTACTTCTACAGCCAATGCTGCAAAGGTCTTCTAGCACAAGGAAAGCAAAAGGCAGGGCAGTGGAGTCAAATACAGAAATCGGGATTGATCACATGTATTCTAACGGGGCTCAAGCAATTCTGTTGTGTATAAACAATGTCATATTGATTGATTACTAGATATCAAAAGCTGCAGAAAAACACAACCGAACGCCATGCTAAGAACGAGGAGAAAGATAAAGAATGCCCACCCCCGTGTATCAGGAGAAGACGTGCGCCATCCTGTAGGTATGCCTGGCAAGTTTCCTCTTCCAAGTACAGGCAGACAAAGGTAATTGCATGTGCTTGTGTTCACCTCCAAGGTGCAAGAGATCATACACTGACCTCACCTGGATCCTCCTCAACCAACGCATCGCTCCAGGCCCAGCTGCTATGTGCATCCAGTCCAGCGCCTCCGCCGATCCCGGCACCCCCGTTGGATTGAGTAGCCATGCCCTCGCCTTCGCCTCTCTCAACATACCCACCTTTCTCAGCACTCAACTCTTCGTAGATACGCTGGAAGTACAGTCGCAGTGAGCGCAGTCCACGTAGATATCCTCTATCTACACCGTCAGGATCGTGGGGCGGACAAGTGGCCGAAGCTTTGGTCTCGATATCCTCGGCCGTGACGCAGTTGGCAAAGTCGACGATCTTGAGCAAGATTTGATTCTTCGGACTGGGCGATCCAGCTCCGTTCTCACCTTCAGTTCGATGTGATGAGACTTGGCGGGGCTTGCCCTGTTCGTCGACATCGCCGCGATCATAGATCATGAGTAGCGAACTTGCATACAGACGGTATCCAGGCAGCTTACGAACGATGCGCTCAAGTTGAGTGATCTTCTCAAGAACAACAGGGATATGCTTGAGTGCTCTACCATGACTGATTCCATCAAAGAAGAAGCGTGTCAGCGCGGCTTGGAACTCACTGCCTGCTTTGAGATCTCGGCCAAAGTACTTGTCTTCGAAGATGTTGGATTGTGTCTTGACGTTCCAGACCTGCATACCACACACACGAACTCCCAGCTCGCGCGAAGTGGTCATTTTGCATTTGCGCCCTTGAGACTTTTGCTTCTTCTCGTTGGCAAAGATGCCATACTGGCGAGTGCCCATTTTGAGATCCAGTACGCAAGGATGTACCATGCCAGCTGTGAGATCTTCCAACAGGATGAAGTGTGCGATACGTCCAGGATCTTCGACGCCTTGGTCAGGATTATGTGGTGCATCCCCCAGGTCGATCGATTGACCCAGGACAGGAGCACTGGAAATTGGGTTGACCTTGAAGTCAGGAGCGCTTTGGAGAACATCAGGTACAACGGTAGACTCTCTTGCCTTGATCGGAGATCCTTCAAGGTCATCCATTGCGAAGACGTCCTCGCCATCACCGCGATATCCCTCGTCCTCGTGATACTCAAGGTCTCCACGAGATGCATCGATATCGGCCTTCTTCCTACGCAGACCACTTCCAGAGTGACGACGTCTGGGCGTCTTGAAGGCCTGTAGCAGAGGATTGTCTGCTTCTGCATTCTCCATACTTCTACTTTCACAGCTCATAGGTTCTTCTTTGCGCGGGCTGATCATATAATTCTCAAGCGACTGCACGCTATTGTGCGGCGATTTGAGCTCTCGATGGTTCTTAATTGCCAGTCTGCGTGTGGCGTCGGCAGGCGAAGAAGGTGATTGCATGGCCGATACATCGGCACTGTTGCGACGTTCTTGGAAGCTCATGGCTTGGGGGTTGCTCGCCACGTTAACATCTGGTAGTGAAGGCATGGACTCGCGCTGTTGGATTCTTCTGATGTTTCGGCCATGATGATTTCTGGTCCGTCGATCGTGGCGATGTATAACAGGGGGCGAAAACACATCACGGAATACCTGCAGCTTCAGATCTTGGTTGACACTGGTTGCGCCCCAACTGGCCTGCTGACGCAAGGGTGGACGATCGTGGTGGCTATGGCTTGTCTCGGGAGAGAAGGAGGGGCGTCGGTCGCTCATCATCTCGCTGATAGAGTGAGGACGAGTTTGTCGGCTAGGTTGGCTGATATGGGCAGGGATGGCAGTTGCGGGACGTTGAGGCAAAGTGCGCTTCAAAAAATCTGGCAGTATATGCTGATTGTTGATCAGACTGACCTCCGGCACGGCATTGGATTGCGACTGAGAGTGGCTGACGATACGAGGTGCGTCCTCTTTCTTCTCCTCGGGCATAGTTGAACCCTTTGTGGGAGATTGCAATTCCTGAGGCTGTATGTCGGGAGATTTTGATTTATCGAGGTTGTCCTTTTTCTTCTTGTTTGGTTTCTTGTAGGTGACGTTGAGGACGCCAATGTACCTAGGGAGAAAGTCAAGTAGATCCGGATGGTATTGTTCGACAGTCTCGTAAAACTCGTTTTCTTTACTGTTTAATTGCTTGCAAACAGCCTGGCGAGAGAAACTGTAAACAGTGCTGTGGCCTCCCACTTGATGGTTGTAGGGTTTCAACTCAACGGCACCGAGAGGCGGAGGCTGTGTCTGGGTTTCGGAAGGTTGTCGATGTGGTAAAGGACGCTTGTGCAGATTGCTCTTGTTAGTGGGAGTTGGTGTAAAGTCTTCTTCATCCTCTTGATCGTGAGAGTAAGCCGAAGATTCGGTGTCATAATCGGACTCTGAGGGTTGAACGGCAGGAATCACATTGGAATGACGGTTGTCAGAGAGTGGAATTTCACCATGCAATACTTGACTCTCGTCTTCTGACAGCAACGCAATCTCAACGTTACTCTGCGGACCATCGATGCCAGCCTCCAGAGAATCCTTTATAGGGGGGTGAACACGCTGCTCAAGCAGAGGCGGCGAGGCTACAACCTCTTTCTCCTCATCTTGAATAGAAGAAGCAGACAAGGGCAGTGCAGCAGTACGCGTAGACTTGCCACGATGGGGGATGTACTGAGCAGAAGAAATCTGTTCCTGATCTGACTCTTCATCATCTACTTGCTTTGCTACTTCTTGCTGAAGCAGTCGTGCCTGCCGTGTCAAGAGCGACACATGAGAAGCCTCTTCTTGTGGGAGTTCCTACGCGAGTTAGCATGTAAACAGCATCTTACAGGGGGTTTTATGACTGCTGCCACCGAAAGAGGCCAATCAAAGCGGAGATGTTAGTAGACTGACCTTTTCAAATGACTCGGATACAGGAGTGTAGTCGGACGGGGCTTTGCTGCTGGAGGGGCCTAGAATAATGTGGTGGTTGCGAATTTCCTCAAGCAGGCTAGGCGGGATCTGATGTGCAACGCGACCTTCGGCATTGTCCGTGGTCAGCGGCTTTTGCTCAGCCTCTGCTTCAAAGGTGCTTGGTGTGAGTATAGGTGTGCTGGCAGCATCTTGACATCCGGGGTCAGCTGCTGGCTCCGTGGCTAGGTTGTCATTAACAACAATCGAGGGGGGCGTTTCTGGTCAACAGTCAGATGTATATCGGGTGTAAGGGCAAGGCGTCACGAGCGTACCGGTGGTGTCATGGCCGTAAAGTTCGTTAATAGTGGACGGCACTTGGTGGTGCTTATCCTGCGGCTCCTCAATGTGCTTTTCCTTGTCTTTCTTGTCGCGGCGCTTTTCGTGTTCAGAGTCATGATCCTTGAAGAGACCGAGATAGTGACTGGTCTTTCTGCTGCGGACGTTGAGGCCCTGGTCTATCTTGAGCATCTTGGCATCAATCTTGCGATCAACGTCGTTATCTTCCGAGTTGAGGTTCCTGCCCTGCGATTCGGCGATAGATTTTCCAGCCATGCGGCCTTGACCTTGACGCCAGGCTCTGTAAGACGAACGGTGGGCACTGGATTGCAGATCTTCGACGTGTGTGCCTTCGGGTGGATTGGGCTTGTCGGATCCAGTGGGCGTGACGGGCCGTTCAATGGTTGGTGGAAGGTGGGGGTCGTAGAGCGAGTGTCGGTTGGATTTGGACAGCAGCGGGTAAGGAAGACGGTTCAGGTCGGTGTGCGGAAGCGTGTGGAAAACCATGGACAGGTCGGTCATGGTGGTCCGCATGGGCGAGAGCGACGAGGCCGACATGGCGGCGTCGTGGTCGAGGTCGAGCGAGCTCTGACGGGGATCCAAGCTTTGTTCTCGGTCGTGTATGGGTGTGGGTAGGAGGTGTCGGGCGTGTTGCAGTTGGTCGTTGAGATGGCCAACGTCCTGGATCAGCGGGCCTTGTTGCAATTGACGGCGTTGGAGAGCCTGCGATATCAAGCCAGCCCTCTCCTGGGGGGGATCCTTGCGCGGCTGCTGGGGAGAAGTTACGGGAGTGTCGCCCTGGTAGCTCGTGGCAAAGATGCTGTCGCGCTCAGACAGCGGGACAGCGGTCGAGTACAAGGCATGCTGCGACGGAGTGGTGTTGGAGCGCGCAAGGACAGGATCGGTCGTTGAGCGCGCCAGATTTGTACGAGTCGTCTGCATGAGGAGGCCCCAGACATTGGTCGGACGGCTGCCGCGTTGCCGTTGATGTCGTTATCGGATTGAAGGAAGCGCCTGCGTTGCGAGTTGCCAGTACTCGTCGGACAAGGTAGCGTGTGTGCGGGTGTCTGACGGTGATAGGTTGCTTTGCAAAAACGTGGGTTGGCAGTCTGGCTGAGAGCGAAGTCTTCTTGAAGCCTCACGTCAGTCGCCCATCACCATCTACCAGTATCTCTCCGATCGCCGTGACTACGTGTGCACCCCTGACAATCACTCACTGCACTCCGTTAACACAGCACGCTGTATCTTGATCTTATATCTTGCTTGGACCTTCGCGAATACCCTACTCTCTACTGCAAGCTTGTTTGCCCCGTCGAGAGCACACCCATCTGACGCAGCCTCGTCGTTTCTCCGACCAAGTAGGCAGGCCGATGGTTCGATAATTGTGCAAGTGCGATGGCCAATCGAGTCGCATCTGACGTGTTCCATGTTCGTCTTATCACGAGTCGTCTAGCAATCTCCCCTATCTTGCTTGTGAAATATCCACGACGTGGTCCCCGTCGAGGCTGAAACATCTAGAGGCTGGCTGGATCTTGCGCCAGCGCAAAACCTGTTGTCGTTCACTACAAGTCTGTTGTACTCTGCCTTTTAGTTCGTGCAGTGGCATGCGCTTGATCAACGGATGTGTCGGTGATGGACGCCGCTGCTGTGCTGTTTCCTTCCCCGGCCCATAAGGCTTTGGATCAGCAAAGGTTTCGATAGTCGATCTTCAGGACCCTCTGATGTGTTTTGTTAAGAATACTCGGGGCCGGTACCCCATTGGTGTCTTATCGGCGCGGCCCAAGTGCAGGCACAAAGATCCGCGAACCCGGATGTAGAGGTGTTTTGGGTGTTGAGGCGGGAGCGCTAGGCTCAGCTGCATGGAAAGAGGAAATGGACAAACAGGCAAACAAGAGCAATGCACTAATTAACATAAGGTGTGTGTGTATAGTTTGATGTGGGTGAGCAGGCCGCTCGTGGATGCATAGATCCGAAAGTTAAACCACTGCGCAAATGCTCCGCTCTACATGCGAGTCTAACGTGCCGCAGAATAGTGCCCTTGGCGTTGCTCAGGTACCGGGTTTTGGACTGAATCAATATTTCCAACACTCCTCTGTCCGACCACCTTGCCTCGCTGTGCCCTTGCAGACAGTCAGCTCACTTTGTTGCTTTATTGTCACGACCAGAGACAAGCAGGGTCCGAGTGCATGAATGAGCGAGTGAGTGATCGACAGCAGCGCGTGGAATTGAGTGGCCCTTGCGCTTTTGACCGTTGGACAAGAGTGAGCGTTTGAAGCCGGGGAGCAGCATCGAAGAACATTGCACTCACTCTCTGTCCTCTCGTGATCCTCGTGCAACCTGAGTCTCACTCGAATCCCTCTCCACCTGGCCGCCAGTGCCACAGGTGCTCCAACTCCCTGGCACCAAACAACATGGACTCGATGTCCACCCCGCCGACCTCGCCCATGAGCGGCCACCCGCACCGCGCCTCGATAGCAAACGCGCTGCGCACTCCGAGGAGTTCTAGTCGCCTGAGTCTTGGAGGTCGAGCTGGAAGCAGTCGCGCCTCTGACGAAGATTCCAAGACGGCGGTGAAAGTGGGTGAGTGCCTAGCAGTCAACCCCTATCGTCTTCTCCACTGACTGCTGTACAGCCGTTCGAGTCCGCCCTCCTCTGACCCCTTCCGACCCGGGCTACGACCTGATTCCGCAGCGGTTCCGCGCCTCGACCTGCGACGTCTCTTCTGCCACCAATCTCGCCATCCAATCGACACAGGGGAAGAAGCTGTTCGTCTTCGATCGCGTGTTCGGAGAGGAAACAACCCAGCAAGGCGTCTGGGAATATGTCAGCGACAGCGTCGACTCTTTCATCCAGGGCTACAATGTTTCTATCCTTGCATACGGTCAGTCGGGCGCTGGAAAGTCGTATACTATGGGTACTGCCGGCTCTGAGGGCGCCTTTGATCCTGTCCACGCTGGTAAGTCGCTTTCCTCGATTCTCATGCAGGTCTGAGACTGATTCGGATATAGGAATTGTCCCTCGCGCCGCTGCTGCTCTTTTCGAAAAACTCAATGTTTCTTCCACTTCGTCAGCTCCTCTGACCCCAAGCAAGTCGGGCCTACGTTCTCCTGCGCGCTATTCCGTCTCGGCCGTCTCCAGCCTCTCGAATCTGCACCGCCAAACGAACAGCGACAAGTCATGGGTATTGACAGCCACCTATGCTGAGATCTATAATGAACAGCTCCGCGATTTGCTCGTTCCCAGCACTGTGCTTGAAGCCGACCGTCCCCAGGTCTCGATTCGCGAAGACACCAAGGGCCGTATTTTGCTCACTGGTCTGACCCAGAAGCCCATCAACTCGGCAGACGATCTTCTGGAGGCTCTGAGTTTTGGGTCCATCATCCGCCAAACCGACTCGACCGCTATCAACGCCAAGTCTTCACGCTCTCACGCCATTCTCAGCTTGAATCTCACACTAAAGAAAGACCCTTCAGTCAACAGGCGTGCTTCTGTCCAAGTCGACAGTTCAACCGCCAACGACGCTATTGTAACCACCGAAAGCAAGCTCCACTTTGTCGACCTTGCAGGTAGTGAACGCTTAAAGAACACGGGTGCTCAGGGCGACAGAGCCAAAGAGGGTATATCAATCAATGCCGGTCTCGCTAGCTTGGGGAAGGTCATTTCGCAGCTGTCCACTGCAAAGCATGGTGGACACATATCCTACCGTGATTCTCGGTTAACTCGCATTTTACAAGATTCTCTGGGCGGGAACGCCATCACCTACATGGTCGCCTGCGTTAACCCCGCCGAGTTCCATCTGAGCGAGACGCTCAACACTGTCACCTATGCTCAGCGCGCTCGCGCCATCCAAAGCAAGCCTGAGATTCAACAGACGACTGAGGAGGCCGACAAAGCTTCTATCATCGCTCGTTTGCAAGCCGAGGTAGCTTTCCTTCGAGAACAAGTCAACAAGAACAACGAAAAGGGCGAACAACGCATCCTGGCTGCTGGGGATCACAAAGAGCGTCGCGAGAGCGAGCTACAGGATCAGCTTATGGACATGCAGGAGAGTTACAATGCCCTCAGCGGACGCCATGCAAAACTCATATCCGAAATCTCCAAAGCCAAGGAAGACAACCACGAGGATACTCCCACTCTCAGAGACGCTGTAGGAGAGTCGGCAATGGAGAGACTCAAGCGCTCCAACTCGTTTGCCGAAGCTGTCGAACAGGTTGTCATGGAGTACGAAAAGACAATCCAGTCGCTAGAGGCTTCCTTGTCAAACACCCGCTCGACACTTTCTACGAGTGAAAGTTCACTCATGGAGCGCGAGGCTAGAATAGCCTACATGGAGTCGCAAGCCCATCAGCTACAAGTAAGACTGCAGAAGGCCAGTGAGCGTGAAGCCAACGACGATGCTTACTTGCGTGATCTGGAGACTCAGATAGAGGGTGCGACAACAAGCGAAGAGAAGAGTTCCACCCTCATTGCCAGTCTGCGAAAGGAGTTGAGCCGAGTAAAAGATACAGAAAACAATTCCGAGCAGTATATTGCAACGATCGAGGAGAAATTGGCAGAAGCAGAGCAAGACCGAGAGATCATGCAGCGCGAGCTCGACCGTCTGGAGAATGTTATCGAACGCCAAAGAAGTATCGGCAGATTGGACAACCTTCTCGCAGAGCTTGACCACATCCGCCATAGTGAACAAACCGGACGTCCTCAGCAGTTGAACGGTCACTCAGATGATGTCAAGGAGTCAAGGACTACTACCAGAATTGTTGGTGCTGGCGAGCAAGCTTCAGAGCAGCTTGGAGGTTTAACAATGCCTATGTCTGGACATGATGGACCTACTACTCAACAGAGCCAGGATTCTGAGAGAAAAGACGAGCAACATATAGCCCAGTCCAGATTCATGGCCGACAAACTCGAGACCATGACGCAAGAACTTTTCGACCTTCGCAGCGAGCACGAGACAACGATCAACGATTACGACAATCTTCAACGCAAGTACGAAACCGCACTGCAAGCACTCGCCAAGATGCATGAAGCACAAGAAGAGGAAGCCAGACCAGATTCGAAAAATTCAGACAAGCCAGAGTCTTTTTTAGAGGGCGCGGGGGTGAATGGCATGAAGGAGGATGGACAACCAGCCGCATCCTCGCGTTCCTTGGCAGCGGAGTTGTCATCGGGGTCGTCATTGCGGCACTCTTTCACTACAATGAACGAGGAGTCGGGCGAAACAAATGGGGCTCAAGGCAGACCCCTCAGAGATATTGAGGGCGATGATGCAAGCACGATCGTGGATGAGGACGAGCTTCCTCTCCGTACAGAAGAACGAGCTCTCGCCCATGAGATGGAGATGTTGAGGCAGCTCCACATCCAGCGGGAATCAAGCTTGAAAGAGATCTCGGACAATTACATGCGATTGTCTGAAGAGCATAAGAATGCTTTGCGTCAGGTTGAAGACCTCAAGCGTGAAGTACAGCGAGCACAATTGACAACCAACAGACAATCATCTCCCTCGCTGGTCAAACCCATCATTCGTCGTAAGCCTAGTCAGGATCTCATGGCCAACACGACTACCAACAACGATCGAGCAATGCGTTCATTCGCATCATTACGCAATATCGCGCTTGACAATTTCGAGTCGAACATTGATGTCCGCCAGAACTTTGAAATTCATCTCAACACCATCATGGGCGATTTGCATGACCGGACCGAGAAGATGCAAGCACTTGATGCAGAAGTCATGGCCGCTCGGAGGGATCTCGACGCTAAGACTGCGATAATCACGGGTCTAACGCGAGAGCGAGCTAGTGTTTCGGCTGCTAATACCGTTGATTTCACTGTTGTCGGACACATGCGCGATCAACTCACGAGAAGTGAGCAGCAACTAACCTTCCTCCGCGAGGCTCACGAAAGTCGAGAGAAAGAGCTTCAATCTCAGGTCGATGAACTCAGATCACAACTACAGCAGAATTCTGAGAAAGATGTAGTCGCAGGTAGTGAGCGATCCGATGACGACAGCGACGATCGTGTTGCTCATCTGCAGAAGCAATTGTCCAGCTGGGAGTCAAGACATGTTCACACGACGGATGCAATGAGAGAGTCTGAGACCAAGCTGCTCGCTACTATCGCAGGTCTTGAAGGCTCTCTTTCTGAGGCACACAAGTCGGTCGCTAGTCGCGACGCGGAATACGATGCAGCGATTGCGAAGCTTGACCAGGAACGGACCCAACACCAAGAGCTTGTCGACTCGTTACAGAAGCAGATCAGTGACTACCAAGCCGCTAGCCATGAACACAGTCAAAAGCTCTCGCTGCTTGAGCAGTCCTACGCAAGCATCAGGCAGCAAGTCGATGAAGACAGCAAGGGTAGAGAGCTTACAGAGAGGGAGCTACACACTCACCGCAATCTGGTGTCTAATCTAGAAAGCCAAATTGAAGCTCACAAGTCTGCGATTGGAATTCATGAGCAGAATCTGGAAGCTCTCAAGGCGTCACATACAGAAGAGCTCGACAACGTCAAGACTGCTAGAGCAACGGCTGAGAACGACTTTGCTGAGAAACATGCGGCTTTGGAGGCACAACACAAATCTGTCCAGCAAGACCTCAAGCGATCTCAAGTTGACTTGGAGGAGCTGCTTGCTGAAGCGTCGGCCATTCTGGGCCACGAAACCGACGTTGGACGATTCCACTCTCATCTGACCGACTTTGTTGGACAGAACAGAGATCTCAGCGCTGGTGAAGCCAGTGAGCAAGACGCTGAGATGCCCTCCACCAAGATTGATGATCTTGAGGCCGAGATTGCGCAGTTGAAGAAAAGCAACCAGGATATAACGTCCAGCATGGAGCGTGCGGTAGAGAACGAACGTAAGAGCGCTGCTTTGGTGCAAGAATTGGAGGATCAGCTCAACTCAACATATGATCTGCATCAAGACACTAGCAACAGGCTGTCTGCCATTCAGAGCGAGCGGCATACACAACTCGAAGAAGCGACGAGTGCGAAGAACGAGATGAGGGAAGAACTCGAGGATGCGAGACTGAAGGTCTCCTTACTCGAGTCTCAGCTCGCCGAGCTGCAACGCCGATCGATGGCTTCCACCTCGCGTGACTCGATGAATTATGCTCGCGAATCACTGTCGCCAGAAGCCGCGGCCTTTGCACTTGCTCGTACGAGTTCGCAGAACTCGTTGATGACCCATCCAAAGTCCAATGCCACAAACGCGACTTCAGGCCTCCCTTCTCCACCGCCTGCGATCCCTCTGCCGCCTATCCCCACTCCGGGACTCAACGGATTGAGCCCCTTCCTGAGCCAGAGTAGCAGCGTACCCATGGGCTTGGGTATCGATGCTCGCAATTCGAGCCCTGCACCTACCACGAACTTCACGGCTTCGTCTCCTCCCGGGACACCACACCACAGCTCTTTCCCACAACCACCATCAACGGCACCTTCGACTGTACAGCCAGATCCCGGCTATGCACAAGTGATCGAGGAGCAGGAGTCTCGCATTCGTACTATCGAGAAGCACCTGTTTGCCGAAAAGCAGCTCACGGCTACACTCGAAGAAGCTCTTGTCGATCTTGAGACATCGCAGAACAAGACACGACAGGACCTCGAGTCGTGGAGGAAGAAGTGTTCGAACTTGGAGGATGAGCTCGTGGGTCTACGCAAGGAGCGCACGAATTCAAGGGCAAGCGTGCAGCAAGTAGAGGAAGAGAGGGAGATGAGACATCGTGCGGAGCGCGCGAGACAGGCTCTTGAGGAACGCATGCGAGAGCTGAATGCTGGACAAAAGAAGAAGAAAGGAGTGTTGAACTGTTTCTAAGCTGTTCAGGGATGATGGGGGGATGCTGCTGTTCTTTTGAGCGGTTCTGGTTTTCTGTTTTATTGGCACTATACCCGGCGGGACTCTCCTGCTACCACACTATGCCAAAGAATCTACATGTTTCTACTCTGTTTTGTGTCGGTGAGTGGTTTTGTGATGATGTTGACATGTCTTGGCTAACCACACGGGTGATTTGGAGGACAGAGTCCATGGCAGACAAAGCCCAGCAAGCAGGTCTGGGCACTTCCAATGGCGGGGCATGATTGCATGTGACGTGTGGACTTGGCGCGCAGCCAACTCAGACAGCGGACAAACAAACTCTCGCCTCTACTTGTACATTCCCCCCGCCTATCGCTCCATTCCCTCTCATCATCGATCTGCGCCCATCAACTGTCCTTTCTATTACGCGCACTTGCCCATCCGAACGCTAGTTCCGCCTCCAAGATTTCTTCGTCCACAGTCAAACTGGGCAAAAGGCGCTTGTCCGGCGAGGCCGAGGCCAGTCCGTCCAAGAAAGCTATGACTGTGAGCGACAATGACTATACAGCTGCTATGCGAGAGTCCTCGTGCTGACACAAATACAGGACACCAAGATGGATGTCGACAGTCCCGCCGCTGCAGTCGAGCAGCTGAAGGAGGCAAACGGAGAAATCGACGAATCGTTATACAGCAGACAGCTCTACGTCCTGGGTCACGAGGCCATGAAGCGCATGGGCTCATCCAACATCCTAGTCGTCGGCCTGCGCGGTCTCGGTGTTGAGATTGCAAAGAACATTGCCCTCGCAGGTGTCAAGAGCTTGACCCTCTACGACCCCAAGCCTGCTCAGATCCAAGACCTGTCGTCACAGTTCTTCCTCCACCCCGAAGACGTCGGCAAGCCGCGTGCCCAAGTCACCGTCCCTCGCGTTTCCGAACTAAACCCCTACACTCCTGTCAAGCTCCTCAAGTCGACCTCTATAACCGACGACCTCAGCCAGCTCAACGACTTTCAGTGCATTGTCCTCACCGATACCCCTCTGAAGGACCAGCTTCTCATCTCAGACTACTGCCACAAGAATGGCATCTACCTCGTCATTGCCGATACCTTCGGTCTTTTCGGTACCATCTTCACCGACTTTGGCAAGAACTTCACAATCGGCGACTACAACGGCGAGAACCCTGTCAGCGGCATCATTGCAGACATCGATTCGGACGGCATCGTCTCGGCTCTGGACGAAACAAGACACGGTCTGGAAGATGGCGACTTTGTTACCTTCACCGAGGTCGAGGGTATGAACGCCCTCAACGACTCCGCCCCTCGCAAGATCACTGTCAAGGGCCCCTACACCTTCTCTATCGGAGACGTTTCTGGTCTTGGTGACTACAAGCGAGGAGGTCTCTACACTCAGGTCAAGATGCCCAAGTTTCTGGATTTCGAGCCTCTAAGCCAGCAGTTGAAGAAACCCGAGTTGATGATGTCCGACTTTGCCAAGTTCGACCGTCCTGCTCAACTCCACGTTGGTTTCCAGGCTCTTCACGCTTTCAACGACAAGCACGGCCACTTCCCTAAGCCCCACAACGAACAGGATGCTGCCGAGCTCCTCAAGCTCGCACAAGAGATGGCAGGTTCTGGCGACGAGAAGATTGAGTTGGACGAGAAGGTCATTCGCGAATTGTCATACCAGGCTCAGGGCGACCTCAGTCCTATGGCTGCTTTCTTCGGTGGTCTCGCTGCTCAAGAAGTTCTCAAATCTGTCTCTGGAAAGTTCCACCCCATCGTCCAGTGGCTCTACTTTGATGCCCTGGAGGCCGTTCCCACCTCTGTCAAGCGTTCCGAAGAGCTTTGCAAGCCTAGTGGTACTCGTTATGATGGTCAGATCGCCGTCTTCGGTAAGGAGTTCCAGGAAAAGCTTGCAAACAATCAACAATTCCTAGTCGGTGCTGGAGCCATTGGCTGCGAGATGCTAAAGAACTGGGCTATGGTCGGTCTTGCAACTGGCCCTAAGGGAAAGATTACCGTTACCGATATGGATCAGATTGAACGCAGCAACTTGAACAGACAATTCCTCTTCAGATCAAAGGATGTTGGTCAACTCAAGAGCGAGTCTGCTACCAGAGCTGTTCAGGCCATGAACCCCGACCTCCAGGGCAAGATCGAGTCCATGAAGGACCGTGTTGGTCAAGACACTGAGCACTTGTTCAACGAGGACTTCTGGAATGGTCTCGATGGTGTGACCAACGCTCTTGACAATGTCGATGCTCGTACCTACGTCGACCGTAGATGTGTCTTTTTCCAAAAGCCTCTCTTGGACAGTGGCACTCTTGGTACCAAGGGTAATACTCAGGTCGTTCTCCCTAGAATCACCGAATCCTACTCCAGCTCGCAAGATCCTCCTGAGCAATCTTTCCCTATGTGTACTCTGCGCAGTTTCCCCAACCGCATCGAGCACACTATCGCTTGGGCCAAGGATCTATTCCACACATACTTCGCTGGACCCGCCGAGATTGTCAACGCATACATTACTCAGCCTGATTACCTCGGTGCTGCACTCAAGCAGTCTGGCAACGAAAAGCAGACTCTCGAGACTTTGAAGGAGTTCTTGGTTACCGACAAGCCTGAGACTTATGAGGATTGTGTCAAGTGGGCCAGATCCCAGTTCGAGAAGCAGTACAACAATGCTATTCAGCAGCTTTTGTACAACTTCCCGAAGGACGCAAAGACATCAAGTGGTCAGCCTTTCTGGTCGGGTCCCAAGCGTGCCCCCGACCCGTTGAAGTATAATCTCAACAACGACACTCACTTCACCTTCATCCTTTCCGCTGCCAACCTTCACGCCTTCAACTACGGTATCTCTCAGAAGGGTGTCAAGGACAAGGCTGAGATTGACCAGCTCGTCGATGACATGATCATCGAGGACTTCAAACCTGACCCCGGTGTCAAGATTCAGGCCAGTGAGAACGAGCCCGACCCCAACGGTCCTTCGGCATCAATGGACGACAACGACGAGCTCGACAAGATTGCCAAGTCGTTGCCTTCGCCGAAGAATCTGGGTGGATTCAAGTTGACCCCTGTTGAGTTTGAGAAGGATGATGACTCGAACTTCCACATTGACTTCATCACCGCTGCCAGCAACTTGCGTGCTGAGAACTACAAGATTGTGAACGCCGATCGCCACAAGACCAAGTTCATCGCAGGCAAGATCATTCCTGCCATCGCAACCACTACCGCCTTGGTGACTGGTCTTGTGGTCCTTGAGCTATTCAAGATCATCGACGGCAAGGACGACATTGAGCAGTACAAGAACGGCTTCATCAACTTGGCCTTGCCCTTCTTCGGCTTCTCGGAGCCCATCGCTTCGCCCAAGGGCAAATACCAAGGCAAGAACGGTGAGGTTGTTATTGACAAGCTCTGGGATCGCTTCGACACCGACGATGTTACTTTGGAACAGTTCTTAAAGAACTTTGCCGACAAGGGTCTGGAGATTACCATGATCAGTTCTGGAGTCAGTTTATTGTACGCTAGCTTCTACCCTGCTGCCAAGAACAAGGACAGGCTACCTCTCAAGTAAGTTTAGTATTCACTGTCATGCCGATGTCTTTGTTGCTAACACGTTGTTTCCAGGCTGAGCGAACTTGTCGAGACCATCAGCAAGAAGCCTATCCCCGAGCACCAGAAGAATGTCATCTTTGAGATCACTGCAGAGGACACTACGGAGGAAGACGTGGAGATCCCCTATGTCAGATTAGTGCTTAAGAAGTAGTACTCTCAAGCTGAGGGAGCCAAAAGGGTCAAGCTTTCGTAGAAATGATATAGAGTTCGGTGGGGACTAAAATATCGTCACCCCAACATAGGCCGACAGATATAGCAGCGACGACTTACGTCTCAATGACATACACATCAAGTGACCTATATGCAACCGTGTTGATTACATCTAGGAACAGACCTTGCTCCAGCTGATGATCATATATTCCACCAGTCACGGAGAGCTCAGCCCAGGTTCGGCTTCAGTTCAGCCGAGCCTTCCTCGATCTTACCCCATCCTACCCCGTCTTTCGCCTGCGGCCTTAGCCCTGGAGATCACACATCACCGAGTACAGCCTCTCCGAGTGCTGGAGTGTGTAATGCGTTGCTGAATGCGCAATGCTATCAGGAAACAGGGATATCGTCCACTGAGAGCCAACATCTAGTCGGCACTCTTTGACTACCTTTCTGCTCTTGGAGACGACCACCACACTTTCTTCTATGCTAATGTGGGAGAAGGGTCGAGGCTACAGACTTCATTCAGCACACAAAGGAGAGTATGGACTGGAAAGAGGGGCTGACACAGCAGTTCACCCGAACGCCGAATACCTGAAAGTATATCATGCAGTGCTTCAGCCCAAGATTCGGCCTGGGCAACCCCTCCCTTGAATCTAGCAGGACACAATGGCACTACGATTAGAGACCTGTCTCTATTTTCTGGTGTTGTTGGTTGAATTGTGCACCTGTGCAACCACTTTGGAGGCCGAGCTAGACTATGGGACCTTCCAAGGATCATATTCAGCAAGATATAACTTGAGTTACTGGCAGAAGATACCATTCGCTGCTCCTCCCATTGGGCAAAATCGTTTCAGAGGACCCCAACCGCCCATCCTCATAACCAATGGTACGTACAACTCGACACAACCCTTTGACATGTGCCCTCAGCGGACAGTCAATGGATCCGAAGACTGCTTGTATCTTGGACTATACTCGAGACCTTGGACCAAGGGACAGCCGCTTCGTCCTGTAGTTGTGGTCTTTTATGGTGGAGGCTTTATCCAAGGCAGTGCTTACTTCTCTATTCCACCATCAGGTACGTAGCAAGAGAGATGAGGATATCTTAGTATACATAAGACTGTATGGTTTGAGGTCAAGAGGGGATGGTCCATGTAGTATGTGCTAACTTCTCTCGAGGCTATCCGGTGCTCAACGTTTCTGATTCCAACGACTTCATCTTTGTCTACACCAACTATAGAGTCAATGCTTTCGGTCTCCTCCCAGGTAGAGAGATCGCCGCAGATCCACTCTCTGACCTCAACCCAGGACTTCTAGACCAGCACGCTGCCCTGAAATGGACTAACAGATACATCTCAAGCTTTGGAGGAGACCCCACGAACGTGTCAATTTGGGGACAATCAGCTGGAGGCGGGAGCGTGGTAGCTCAGGTCATGGCGCAGAGTGGAAGAACCAGCCCATCCTTGTTCTCAAAGGCTTTAGCCTCCTCTCCATTCTGGCCAAAGACCTACAAATACAATGCGCCCCAAGCCCAGGCGCTTTACGACTCTCTTGCCAGTCTCACTGGTTGTTCTGGACCGGGTTCATTACAATGTCTGAAAATGGCAGACGTGCAGACTATTCGAAATGCTTCGTTAATCATCTCCGGGTCTCATACCTACGACACCTCATCTTATGCGTGGTCACCTGTTATCGACGGTACATTCCTGACTCAACCGCTCTCTTCTGCCACGGCAAGTGGTCAAGTTAACATTGATTATGGATTTGGCATGTACAATTTGTATGAAGGCGAGAATTTTATCCCTCCTGGCTTCCAGCACGCGGTAGACTCTGGCTCGCCACCATTCAACTCGTCAGTCACGTCTCTTACTGCATGGTTGAAAGGGTATCTGCCGGGCTTGTCGGATCGTGATAGGTTGCGAGTACTATCCTTGTATCCAGCACAGGGATCAGCAGAAGGACTGCCTAGCTACAACACTACCTATATCCGGGCAGGTCTTATTTTCCGAGATACTGTTCTGGCTTGTCCTGCGTATTGGATGGCGAGCGCTGCTCGTAAGAAATCATACCTCGGCGAGTACACTATCTCACCTGCGAAACACGCTAGCGATACCATCTATGTGCGTTGACACTTGTCCATCCAGGAGCGACTGCTAACAAAGTACGCAGTGGAACCAAGTCAACTCGATTCAGCAGACCGATGCTTTTACATACCAAGGTTATGCCGGGGCATTTGCTTCGTTCTTTGAGACAGGCGATCCGAACGCTCACAAACTGACTAACGAGACTGTAGCTGGTGTACCAGAGTTGCAGCCAGGAAAGCAGTTTTTGGTCTCGCAGGAAGGGTTTTCTGAAGTCTCTATTGCGCAAGTGAGCCAGCGATGCGATTATTGGAGAAGTGTGGCACACAAGATTTCCATATGAGTAATTGAGTCTCGTGTCTCCCTTTGTTGGAGACTGTCATGTTGTAGCTATGGAAATGCACGACTACAGTTAAAAGACGTGACAGTCTTACTCGGGTATGTCAGTTTTTGAGGATAAAAACAGTTCAAATGCCTACTTTCAGGTCTCCAGCAACATGACTCCAGAGATCTTCTATGAAAGCGTTCTGGCCCTCTCCTTTTCTCACTGCCAGATATCGTCTTTCGTCGACTCTCGGTTGCCAGTTGCCTCTGTTTGCATCAACAACTTGACCGCCTGCTTCTTCTAGAATCACCCAACCAGCGCACATATCCCAAGCCCAGCAACCTGCTTCCCAGTAGGCATCTAGATGACCAGCAGCGACGCCACACAGGTTCAGGGCAGCCGAGCCGAAGGAGCGGATGCCATGCACCATAGCACCGCCTTCTTCTGAACTGGCGCAGAGGTTGCGGAAAGTCTTGACTTTGATGTCGTAGTCGTGGCCAGCGCGATCGCTTCCCCATTCCACAGCTATGAGAGCTTTGTCAAGAGCAAGGGCCTCTGGCTCTTTCAGGGGCAGCTGTACATGATCATGGAAGGGATCGGACAGGAAGGAACCCATTCCTTTGACAGCAGAGAACAAGGTTTGGGTGAAAGGATTGTATACGACGCCAACAACGGGCTTTCGGTCAATAGCGAGTCCCAGAGAGATGCTGACATACGGATACGTGTGCACTAAATTGGTGGTTCCGTCGACGGGGTCGCATATCAGGGTTGGGCGATCTGTCAGGATGTCGCCAGGTTGGTAGGTTTCCTCTCCCATGAATCTGGAAGGAAAATGTAAGAGACTACTCGTATGCACAAATCAAGTCAAGGCACGGTTGGTGAAGCGCACTCAAAATTGGGATATCTTTCGTGAATCAGGCTAGTGATGAGACGTTCAGTGGCCTGATCAGTCTCTGTGACCAGATCGACTGAATTCTTCTTCTCACCGGCCGCTGTCGTGGACGGACGTGCAGCAGTGATGACTCTGCCTGCTTGCTTAGCGACGTCGACCAAGTAGTCGTGCACCTCGTGGAGATTGATGTCTGACATGGCGGTAGCTATAACAATCTGAGAAGGTCACGGACAAGAGGAAATACTCGGCAAGAACAGCTGGAGAAGGGGTAATTAGCAGACTTGCATAAACATGACGAAGAGGAGGTCGAGCAGGAGCAAGGGTCCAAGTCGCACGGACGTCTCTCCGTCTCCAGAACGCGACGAGCAAACACGTCCACCTCGGGCAGCTTCTCAAACTCGAAAACACCCCCCCGACCGCATCCATGGCGCCCTTCAAAGATGAGCAGATTCTGGTAAGTGCCGTCTGCGCCCGTCCAACACCGATCCGCCCACTCACTCTCGTGCGCCTGCCAGATCATCGCGCCCGGCTCGCGAACAACTCTTGCGCAGCTCGGCCTGCCCGAATCGCTGACCCCGGCGCGTTTCCGACTGCGCTCATGCATGTTCCCTGCCGAAAAGCCTGGCGAGTTTGAGCCCAACAAGGTCCGCCGGAAAGACGCCCCTCCTGCCGATGCCGACAGTGATCCCGAGTATGAAGAGGACGTCCTGTCCGAGCAAGGCGCCGTCTGGCCCATCCAACAAGGCCGAATTGTCGACTGGGACTGCTTCTTCGCCTTGATCGACAACGTCTATCGCAACATCAACCCGCCTTTCCACACCGCCATCCTTCTCATTGCCCAGCCGATATGGACTCCCAAGGAACACGAGAAGATTGCTCAATTCATCTTTGAAAAACTTAAGCCCCCCGCCTTGGGCTTGATGGACGCTGCTTCAGCCACACTGTATGCCTATGGTGTACCCACTGCCACCATTGTCGACGTGGGTTACGACAAGGCCGATGTTACTGCCATCTACGATTACCTGGTCCACGACACTGGTCGCGCCTTGAGCGTACCTGACTGCGGTGGAGAAGCCCTGACCGAGCGTCTCTTGCAACTTCTATCTTCGAGAGGCTTCTCCAAAGAGGTCTGCGAGCAGTTGAAGCACAGCCCAGTCTGCGAGATTCTCGAAGGCGACCTACCTACCGAAAATGCTGCAGCTCCTTCAGATCAGCCCTCTAATCCTGCCGCAGCTGCCAGTACTGGTGCAGAAGGTTCAGGTCCTGACCAGCGAACGACTACTGCCGCTCTTGGTGAGACCCCCTTAGGTCCAGGTCCCGGGACTCAGGTTGGCAGCGAACAGAAAGACGGCGAAGACAACGAGGGTGTGCTTGACATAGCCAGCATCGTCACAGGCGGAAACATGAGTGAGTTTCTGGAACGGAAAGAGAAGGAGAAGGCTGAAAGGCTGGCGGCAAAGAAAAAGGGCGCTGAAGCTGGCCCGGTTGGCGCAAAGCCTGCTAGGCTTCCCAACTCAAAAAGAGTCAAGAACACCTTCATCTATGAGGATCACAATTTGCGTGATGCCATGAAGCAACAAAACTACAGCGACAAGCAGATCGCAGACATGCAAGCTGCTGTCGACGTTGGTCCTGCAAAGAAGAACGACGCTGAGGCGGGAGACGCAGATCGTCCCGCGACTGATGGTACCCAGGATGAGCAACGTTCACACGGTGGAGCAATCCGCCGAGAAGCCGAGGTCGGTATTGAACGATTCCAAGCTGCTAGTGGCGGTGTGCTCGATAGATTGGCCGATGTCATCTATCGCACTGTTTCCTCTGTCGAGGAGGTAGGCAGGAGAAGTGATCTGTGGGACTCTTTGATCATTGTTGGTAATGGATCAAAGGTCCGCGGTTTCAAGGAAGCTCTCCTGGGCACACTGCAGACAAAGTACCTGATCTCACCATCTTCGGCCACTATCTTCACATCAGAACTCCCTTCGAACCTTTCGACGCCAATTGCAACTGGTGCCAACACACCTCAACCATCAATACCCCCACACTTGAGCTCTGGTGTCAATCCTCTCTTGTATGCTGCGACCACGGCACAAAACCCCCAGTTGAATCCCATGAACGGTGGGATGCCAGGTGCACACATGCCTCATAGCTTGCACACCTCACACGCGCAATCACCTACCAGCGTAAAACTCGCCAAGATGCCAGAATACTTCCCCGAATGGAAGGACGCGGGTTACGAGGAAGCAGTATTCCTCGGGGCCCAGGTGGCTGCAAAGGTGCTGTTCATGGTAGATCAAGGATTGAGCAAGGGATACATGACGAGAACAGATTACAACGAACAGGGACCTCAAGGAATACACGATTGCAGCATGTAACAAGACTTGGGAAGGGGTGCATTGGATGGAGGGCAAGGCGTCAGTGGGTCAAACAAGTCTAAGAAGTTGAGAACGAGACATCTCTCGCTTCCTCTGATTATAGCCCAGCTATCAAAATAAACACTTTTGATCATCGTAAACAAGTCGACACGAAACCATGATGATTATTGTAGGCTTGTGCATTTCATCTGGCATGCACCAAGCAGTCAAAGACACTGACCAACCGTAAGGGTCCAAAGTACTCTAAATTTCGTTGACGAGTTTCTGATGACCTTCCGCGAGTTGACACCGAAGGCAGCGGAGGGAGAAGCATATTCGGCGGTGCCGAGTACCTCATAGCACATACGGACTTCTGCTGCCGTCGGCATTATCACAATCAACCGGGAGTCCAAAAGCCGATGCGTTGAATAGTAATTCCCCTGGATCATATCAAGTCGCACTTGCCGTATTACGCCGAGAAGCATTACCCCACTGCCCAATTCATGTCGTATAGGATTCGTCTGGGGAATGACTCGGATTGTTTCATGCGCCATGGTTCATTCAACAAAGCCAAGTGGTGTGCGCAACAAGGTTGGCAGCTGAGCGGACATGCTCCAGCTGTGGTGATTGTGGGCATCTGGCGGGAAGAAGGGCGTATCCGTCGGGCGGCGTGTTGGGCTTTGTGGCTCTGTTCAAGACGGTGGGACTATTATTTCCACGATCTGCAGGTGGATCGTGCACAGGTTTTAACCATGCTGCAGGCTGCGGCGGGAAGCCACAGGGGGGGACGGACCCGAGACGAGCTCTTGGATAGCAGCTAACCTATTCATCGCTTTGGTCTGTTCGAATTTGCGGTTTTTCCTTTCTGTTCCATTATTCTCCCTTCTCTGTTCCATTATTCCTCCTTCTCTGTTCCATTATTCCTCCTCCTCTCTTCCTTTCCCTCTTGAGGCTGTCATAGCAGCTTAGCCGACAAGATCGCTCAGTACGTCGCATCCCGCTGGCAGGTGCGCATCCACTCTCTTGCTCGTCATCCGGATACAGGCAGGAGACTCGGAGTACCTCGAGCCCGTACTCGGACGCGTAACCTAAAGCAATTCGATCGCTCCGTGAAGCTTTTGCCTTTGCCGCCATCGAACCTTTGCCCTTCGCATCGATCTATTGTGAGACGAATCCGAGCTAGAGAGGAACTACCGTCTTGCACCATCCGAACCCCACGCCCGCCCTCTCGACTTCGACCATTGTTCTAGAACAGAAACCGGCTCGCCGAGGAACCGTCGGAAAACGTTTCGACGTTGCCATCTTCTCTGCCCTTGGTCTCTCGTCACCTCAGACCTCCCTGCACAGAGGTCCCTTTGCCTTTCGCCGCGTGCATTGTCGCAACACCCGACACCTTCGATTCCGACGCCGTGACCCATTGCTGCATCAAAGAGACAAACAGAGATCAGGAGTCACGACTCATCCTGGGCCGACGCATATATTATCCCCTTGACGCTGAGCCAATTGCGACCGGCCACACGACTTGCGCGCGACAAGCCAACAGCTCCCTGCTGCCGCGCATCTTGACATGACGACTGTTGAGCAGCCGGCTCGCCATATCCACTTCAGCTCCAGTTACTCGACTCAGTCCTCAGCCAGGCCGGTCCCCGTCCTCACCACCAGTGCTCCCGATTCCGACGCTTCTCCTGACCCAATGGATACGAGCTCCGACAACGCTGCTCGGGACTCTCAGAATACCAGTCCCAGAGGCGACAAACAGAACATGCAGTCTGGAAACGCGATCGATCAAGACAGTCAGTCCAGCCTGCGAAATGGAGCCATTGGTCAGCACGCAGTGGGGGCTGCTGCAGCGGCACAGCAGCCCAAAGCTATCAGTGCAGCTTTCATCCACAAACTATACAGGTAGTGCTCTATCTTGTCCCTGTAGGCCTATCGTGGCTAACCTACCTGCAGCATGCTCGAAGACCAGAGTATACAACATTTGATCTCGTGGTCCAGCACCAACGAGAGCTTTGTCATGTCACCTTCAACTGAGTTCTCCAAAGTCCTAGCGTAAGCGACATTTTCGTGCAGGATCAAACTTGACGACATATTGACTGTCGACTAGTTCATACTTCAAGCACACAAACATTTCATCTTTCGTCCGTCAATTGAACATGTACGGCTTTCACAAAGGTAATGACTCCGGTCTGGATCGAATAGCACAAGCTAATGGCCATACCAATAGTCAGCGACGTTTTTCATACAGGATCTCCTGATTCGCCTCTATGGGAATTCAAACATGGCGCCAACAACTTTAGAAGAGGCGACCTGAACGGACTGAGAGACATCAAACGCCGTGCTTCCCGGCACACGCTGATACATCGTGATTCCTTCTCAAACGCAACACCCAAAATGACGCTCCAGCCACCACCTCCGCCTCCGCCAGGCGCACCAATGGAGGCCCCAATGCCGGATCCCGTCGAGGCTCGACTAAGCATGCTAGAGTTCAATCTCCAGGACGTATACGCAAGATTGGCAAGGTCAGAAGATGCATACGCCAATCTCAGCGCCAAATGTCAGATGTTGTCCGAGGGTTTGGCAAGATGTCACTACGTGAGTTTTGAGCAAGCTATATGTGTATCAACCACTAACGCGAGGCTAGTGGAGTGGAGAGCTGTCTTCGCAACTACTTGGAATGGCACCCGATCCAGAGAACCCCGTTCACAGAGATGTATCGGCACTGCGCGCCGAGATCAACAGGAATGGGGACATCCTGAGATCACACGAGGTGCCGCACGAGAATTTGCAGCCAACTCGCCCGCCGTACATGACTGCACCTTCGTACGACCATGGCGGTCCTGTATCGCCCCGCCAGCAAGCCATGGATGCTTCACGCAGGCCTTCTTTGCAACCGACTTCTCGCGCTTCTTCCTTCAGGACACCCATGCCTCCGCACATGACAGCGTCGCCTCATAGATTTGGTTCCCTTAGCGGTCCGTCGGGTCCACCATCGCCTTCGTCCAGACAGCCTGCACCGCCTCCACCGCCGCCGCCGACTTATACAACGCTTCCACCTCCACCAGCACCGGCGCCTCCAACCCAGGCAGCCTTGCAACATCGCCCGGCATCACCTCCCATGAATCTGTCCCGGCGCCATACTTCTGCCGACATTAGACTACAAGGATGGAACGGTCCGCCTCATGCGATTCCTCCTCCACCCCCACCCCCACATGGAGGTTCACCTTTTACCACAGGAGGACAGAATTCTGCACAATGGCCTACATCTCCCTTCCGCCAAGGCAACAACGAAGGACAGCAAATCAGAGATACGCTGGCGCAGTACGAATTGCCACGCGCGACATCGAGGCTCGGCTCTCGACAGACGACACCGCCTGATTCGGGACCTCCATCGTATGCCAACAACAGTAGCGAGGCAGGGTGGCAGCTCCCTGGGCCGAAATTCTCATTCAAGGGCGTTGAGGCTTCGGCACCAGGAACTCGCCGAAGTAGCATGGCTAGCAATGTGCACTCCCTGCTCAATCCTACAGCAGAGTCGAATCATGAGCGGGATGGAGAGGATGGACCTGAAGACAGGAAGCGCAAGAGACTAGGATAGAGTCCTGACTTGGAGCAATCCACCAGTTCATGCAAAGCGTGCGAGAACAGATCTGGTATAGAAATTGAGCATGTCCCATTCAATGTATATGAATGAAAGTGGCCCTAAACGAGAAAGGCAAGTGTAGGGAAGGAAATAGGGCCGAGTCAGTTTGCGGATTGCGTTCGGGACCGGCCGCCGGGTCCCTGAAGTTTGCGGGTCTGGCCTCGGCGGGCAGCAGTCGACTTGGGCGCGGAAAAATAAAAATAATTGTTCGAGCAACCGACGCATCCTCGTACCTTGTTGGCGGTCGCATATTCCTACTTTTCCTTGCATCCTAATCGCGTTCGCTCAGTCCACGGCCAAGATGGTGCAAAAAGTCTACGTCACGTACAACGATGTATGAGAGGTCGAGTCACGCCGAGGGAGCTGGACGCTTGACTGACAGGCAGCCAGGTACACAAGCTCTGCCAGAACTCGGCTGAGCGCATCCTGAACGACTGCAAGCCCAACCTCATCATCGCCATCGGTGGCGGTGGCTACGTGCCTGCCCGTATCCTGCGTTCGTTCCTCAAGAAGCCCGGCAGCCCCAACATCCCCATCCAGGCCATCGGTCTCTCCCTGTACGAGACGCTAGGCACAGAGACCCCCGAGGAGGTCCCCGGCACAAAGGTCACCCGCACACAATGGCTGGACCTGTCCTCGCTCGAGATGGCCAACCTGATTGGCAAGAACATCCTCATCGTCGACGAGGTCGACGACACACGCACAACCCTCGAGTACGCCGTGCGCGAGCTGCAAAAGGACGTCGACATTGCTACCGAGAAGCTCGGCCGCACCGCCGAGAAGACGACCTTTTCCATCTTTGTCCTGCACAACAAGGACAAGACCAAGAGGGGTACTCTCCCCGAGGACATGGTCAAGCCCGACCACTACGTCGCTGCCGTCACCCTTCCCGACTACTGGATCTGCTATCCTTGGGAAGCTCAGTACGTCTCTTGCTTTTTGCTTTCGTCTTGATCGCATAGCTAACCACTCCTTGACAGGGACATTGATGAGCACGACCGCAATGCTGCCGAGCAGGCCAAGCAACAATAGATCTTCACGAACATTCCGGCGGATGGGGAAAAAATAATATGGCGTTTAGGGTAGAGCCTGTCGAGTTCATGAATCCAAAATTTACAATCTCAAACCTTCCAAGACTTGCATGATCTATCGTCTATAACAATGTCAGCTTATTGGTGTGGTGACCCTGGCTCTGTTTCCACACTTGGTCCAACTCTTGTAATCTAGCTGCCATCTTGATTTTGAACCATTGACGTAATGGATAAGATTCTCCTGATGCTGGATACATGCTTGTATGTGTTGTTCAGTGAAACTGATAGTCCGGCTCGTGTTGTGAGTCTTGATTGCTGATCAGATTAAGGCTCCGTATGGCACATGAACCAATCCGAGACGAACAAGGCAAAACCCTGCATGCTAAGCGTTCTTATCCAAAGTCTCTCTTAGCAACACAGGGCAATACTGTAGACCACCGGAATGTACATCTCTTTTGAGCGCTAGAGGTGTGTCCGTCGAAACTCACCTAGATGGTGGCTCTCTGTGGACAGGGCTTCACCTTTCGACGGTACCGTGTACTCTTGCAGATGCGACATGACAATATCCATCATTAGTGAGAGGCGAAGGTGTTTTGTTATGCATGATATGGGGTCGCAGACTTCAAAGCTATATGCGTCCACCACACGGGCACTCTCTCGGGACCATCTTCGAGAACGGCTGCTTCTAGTTCACTTGAGGGCCAGTCGCGGGAGGAGGCATGGTGCCGTAGCCGCGCCCACCAGTCTGGACATTGTCGCTGTAGACGCCAGGCGCTGCGGTGTTGTCGTAGAGGCCCACGTTGGCCTGTTCTTGTCTGTGGTAGTAGACTTGAGGTGAAGGTACAATTAGCATGATTATTATGTTTGAGTATGCCTTTGCTTCTACGTACCATATTCGAGGTAGAAGGCGTGAATATGGCCGGGGAAGTAACCAAGGACAGTCAAAGCGATATTGATGAGCAAATCTGCGCCGCAGCCTGCGATCATGAAGACACCGACAGGAGGCAGGAAAATGGTGATGATGATCAAAAGGATTTGAGAAATCATGTTGGCTGTTCGGCGTGCAGGCTGATGTTTGAGGCGTGCAGGCTGATGTTTGAGGCGTGCGTGATGGAAGGTGTTCGGGATATCCGTGGTACTTGTAATAGAAGGCGTTCGCGACAGAAAGTGTTCGGGATAGAAGAGATAAGTACCAATGGAGTGTACGGTAAGCTCGTGAGCAGGAAGTCAGCAAACGTGCTTGCGTCATGGTCAACAGTGATGGCTGGTCAGCGGCTAAACAAACAGGCTTTCCCTCGTCCTGCCTTGAATTGAAGCGCTGGAGCACTTCACTTCGTGAGCGCACCTCGAAGCAGTTTTGCTAGACTGCGCACCTCATCTTCGCGTGCTAAGGTCTTGGTTGTGTCCAAGACATCGCCAGGTGCTTCTTCCTGCCAATTGTGACATCTGACGCTATATTTGAAGTTCTGAATCCCAGACCGATCCTCATCATTTATTACAACACGACCAGGCTGCCCGGCTAAGCTTCAGCAGCGTATCTGCATTCACCGAATCCCGATACCTCCAACACAAGCAACGCTGCTCTCCACCCGACAAGCCGCGTGTGAAGCCCAAAACTGCAGCAGTCACGCTACAAGGCAACAATGACCGTGTTGGTTGATTTGAGAGCGTATGCATACCAGCATTACAACCTCAATCAGCGTTCGAACCACAGCACTGCTTCTAGGCCCAGACACAGTCGGATCCTATCAGAGGTCCTCCCGTCCAGGAGAGCCGTCTGTTATCAAGAGTGGTGTTGGCAGTTCCCAATCGCAACGAGATGCGTACCAGAAAGGCCTGACACGAGCCTGACATCGACTACTTTCACGTCCGATGGGTGTGTCGTTGTTCCAATACCTCTACCATTGACCATCCCCGACCAGGAGATATCCTGAGACGGTCCTTTCAACAAACACAAGATCCAATACCTGCTGATCGTAGCGTTCAAGCCTTGGGCACATAATAATCGTCCCCGCCGGATTTTCATACCTCTCCTGTGATGTACCAAGCAGATCTGCCAATCGATATATCTGCTGCTCCTATGTTTCTTCCACTGGCCAGCTCAACATCAAGGGTACACCGGTGCGGTCCACGCGCACTTGGAAAGAGCCTGCCTGTTTTCCAATAAGCGACTATTGTCCCGCCGTCCAGAAGAATCAAAGCCAACCAAGCTGATCTCTGACACTTGACTAAGGATTCGTACGCCATTTGGCGGTTCTTAGACGATACACTGCCACATCTCAAGATTGGAACCAGAGATTGCTCCACGCATTGAGTCGAGTTGAGGAGGGTGAGAAAGATCAAAGGTCAACACTGAAAAACCCGAATTATTATCTATTGAACCAAGTGATGGGATAGACTCAATCAATCTAGGATGATTTACTATCTAGCTGTTGTCCCTATGATAGAGCATAGGGCAGTCTGCATGTAAGACAGGTCGTTGGTCCAACAATTTAGGTGTCAACAGCCGGAGCTGCTCTCAGGGATTCGAGAGACGATCTAGCACATATGTGCCTATGCAGCGTTCGCTCGAGAGATGGCTCTCAAACAGGCTAGCTCCGTTAGTCAGTCATCACGTGCCCGTTCAACCTCTCCCAGATAGGACTACGAGTATGGTAGTCTTTGGACAGCAACAAGTTTTTTTTTGTGTGTGTTTTTAAAAGTAAGAATCAAAATCTAGAGAATCAGGGTACAGGGGTATATTCGACGGAAACCAGTACGCCTTTTCACCTTGTAGTATCATTACGAAGCAACATCCTCTACCCTGACAAGACCATTCGCTATACCTGCAGCAATCCACCCACCAACATGCAGATTTGGGTTCCAAGACATCGATTTGATTGATGTCTTTAGATCGTACACGGTCGAGTAGACGGCTCCATTCTCGCGATGAGTGAATGCGTCTTCTGTGTTGAATAATTTGATTTCCTTGCACTTGAAACCTTCCAGCACTCGACTGATCTCTTGCGGCGTGGTTTCGATACTGTGTTTTCTCCATTCGTGTGTGAACCAGGTCTGGTTCCAGATGGGAACTTTGTTTTCATAGGCACGACGTAGAGGGTTGTTGCTAATAGCCTCACCGCCGACGCATCCTGCCATCACGAATGGATGAACCGGACTATGAGACAGACACGCTACTGAGCTCTTGTATCGCGTGAATGAGATCTGACGGAAAAATCGTCGGATCGGAAAGGCGATGAGTGTAAAGTTGTCATCGACCGTAAGGATGACCTGAGCAAACTCATGCCATACGAGGACAGACCTTCCGACACGAGATCGACTAGCTCTGACTGTCGCCGCGGGAGTCAAAGTTGCCTTGGATGTCATCTCCATCAGGTCCGTCATTTGGATGTGACCAGACATGGAGGAAGATATTATGATGTTGGGTCTTGAAGGGTAGCATGTCGTCACGTTGAGTATGTAGGTTGGTGAGATTGGAGTGAAGACGACAGGTTCTGCGTTCGAGTTGCGGTGGCTCTCTGATGATGCAGTCTGGAGCGATGATGGGAGATTCCAAATACCGACACATCCATTGGCACAGCCAGCAATAATGCTGGTCGAGCTTAGCCACGTCAAGCATGTGCATATTGTGTTAGGGGGTTGAGCAGTGAATGCTGCGGATTTGACCAGCTCGTACTGGGTTTCTTCAACGTCTTTTGCTTGGGCGAAGACGTCGAGTACCCTCAAAGCACCATCTGCCCAGATCCCAGCCAGCAGGCCTAGACTCAGCCGTTCCGTTGACTGTTCATCCGAGGGTATTCGAGGCATGGAGCACCATTTGAATGTCTTGACATCTCCCCATTCGCAGCAGATGACTTTTCGAAGCAGGGGAGCACATGTAGTGTCAATACGTCCTTCAGGGGTGGCGCTGAATTCCCATATTTGTATGGATGATTTTGATGGCGGGCGTGGAGCAAAGGCCGGTGCAAAGGGTGCGCTGAATTTCTGTTCTTCTGGATCGGAGCCTATCAATGGCGAAGTTGTGACAGCCAGAAATTGCCTGAAACCTCGAAGATTGGGTGCCCATTCTAGGTGTTGGATCTTCTCGCCCAAGTTGAGCATCCATCCGTTCCTTTGCGATTTTGCGTCTTGAACTGGTGCTGGAACATCAACGGAAGTTGTCTGTGGTACCCATGGATCGTTCAAGTTCAGACTTGTGTGCAGTCTGAGTTTGAAAAGGGATTGGCGTTTGTACGGACCCATGAGTAATTCACAAGTCTGGAGTGCAGCGGGCGATATGTAGACTCGAGCCTTCTGAGGAGACAGAGGAGTGGACTGCTGATACGAGTTGAAACTCTCCATGCCGCCTTCCTTCTCATACCAACGCCAGCCCTCTTCCGACTCAGCTTTCACGGCTGCGTCTCCATGGTAGTAGCTCGTCTTGAAGCCTCCAAAGCCGCCAGCATTTGTTTCATGACTCGGAATGGTGAGTTCGGCGCCCCATCTGTAGTGAGATTTGAGAGCGGGCATCTGGTCGTCTTTGGCCGGGCCGAAGAAGAACAATCTTTGGAGCTCTTTTGAGCCACGAGCGGCAGGTTCGAGCAATCCACGAGGATTATACCTAGGATCGCCCTTCATCTTTGCAATCTCGTCGAATTTGACCTTTTTGAAGCCACGAGTGATAGTTGGAGCATCGATCTCTGAGCCACCGACGATAGATTCTTCGTCAGAAACGAGGTCGTGACGGGATTGATATTCCTCTTCGTCTTCTTCGGCAGCACCGTCAAGTGAAAGGTCGTCATCCGGTGGTTCAGGAGTTGCGTTGAGGTCCACGTGAAAGTCATCGTCTTCGTCGTCGTCAGGGACCTCAAGTGGTAGAGGGATCCCATCGCCTATATCGAGCCCTTCGAAAGCGTCGACAGTGTACTTCTTACTAGGCTGTCTTCTGCGACCAGACTTGCGATTGGTTGCGTCCATAGTCCATAGGCTCGCAATTTTTCAATGCAGCTGTTTGGGTTCAATTGTTGATGTGTGTGTTGACGAGAAAATTGATTTTTAGTTGCGAGTGAATTGATTGATCTATGGAAGCACCAACTTGGAAGAAAACGGTCAAGCTTTCTTATCTAGCACCAAGTCCGTAACCTCAACTGATATCTTGATTATGTATACCAGTTTTAGCTATTTATCTGAAGATATGTACAGACCACATTTCTTTGACAGTTCTATAGACCTGTACGTGCGATCATCGTTGACTACTACCATGCATTGCAGACCTCAGTTTGATCTG